>JAEQBH010008951.1:0-78420 GCA_016808115.1 Tetrastigma voinierianum
ACATCACTATAATTAAATATAATAATTTAATACACAAAAACTATATTAATAAAATTTATAATATATAAAAGTAATATATTTCTATTTTGTTAAATTTATAGTCTAATAAGTATAAGAAATAAAACTAATATATATAGTTATTTTAAAAGAAAGAAGACATTATATCTTAAATTTATTATACTTTATAAAACTATAAGTATTATTTTATTTAATAATGGCACTATATATGACATTACAGCAGAAACTAATATAAAATTTATATTGTTATATATAATCTAATATGAAATTATAAAATAAAACTATTATATAGTTATTTTAAAGGAAATACGTTACTATTAACTTTGTATACTTTATAAAACTATAGTATTATTTAATAATATACTATAAATGACATTAGCTTAAACTAATATAAAATTCTATTGTTAAATTTATAATCTAATAGCAAATTATAAAATAAAACTAAAGATAGTTGATGGGGTTTTGAAAATAATAGGTGCGCTGAAGCGCTGGCTTAACGAGTTAAGCCGGGCTGATACTAGCAATAGGTCTTTGATGACATCCCCCAAATATAGGCTCAAAACAAGGGCCCAATTCACCCCTTTAAAAGGCTGGCTACCCAAGGAATCCATATTAGGGGAAAACACTCAATCTCCACCAATCGGGAAAGTAAGATATTTCCCAATTATTACCCATCAATTATCCCTTATTAATCGGTTTACGATAAGGAAATAAAATCTCCTACCCAGTGGGAGAAATATTGTATCGTCATCCAATAAGGAAACATACTATTCAGTGTCATCATCCAACTAGAAAAGTCATCAATTATCCCTTATTAATCGGTTAACAATAAGGAAGAAAATCTCACCCAATGGGAGAATATCATATCATCATCCAATTAGGAAAGTCATCGGTATCCCTTATTAATCGATTTACGATAAGGGAAAATCTCCCACCCAGTGGAAGGAATATCGTATCATCCTCCAATAAGGAAAGATACTATTCAATGTCATCATCAAACTAGGAAAGTTATCATGATCATCATTATAAATGCCGGGTCACTTATCGGTGAAGGTACGTAGACATATGCACGAAAATTCATTCCTTAAGCATTTATTTTCTTCCACCAAAAAATAGACTTAGGCATCGGAGCGACGGCGAGCCCACCCTGTGATCCTTTTTGTTTCTTATTTTTGCAGGCTTGGGCATCCCGAGTCAACGGGCCAGGCGCGATTCCAACATGCTCCATCTGAATTTGGGTTGAAAAAGCATCATCAATAGTTATTTTAAAGAAGACATTACTATTAAATTTATTATACATTATAAAACTATAATATTATTTAATAATATATTATATATGACATTACCTTAAACTAATATAAAATTATATTGTTAAATTTATAATCTTATATGAAATTATAAAATAAAACTAATATTTTAAAGGAACATTACTATTAAATTTATTATACTATATAAAACTATAGTATTATTTAATAATATACATATAATAATTACCTTAAACTAATATAAAACTATATTATTAAATTTATAATCTAATATAAAACTATAATTCCAAATAAGACATTACTATTAACTATTAAGTACACAAAACATAAATACAATAATGACAATTTAAAATAAATTAACATAAATACATACCTTAATTAACCTTGTTTGAAACTTGAAACTTTGAACCTTCAACACCAAAATTCCCAATAAAAAGGATATATCACAAGAAAAAAAATTAGTAAAATAGAAGATTGGATATGAGTAGAGAGAATTTGTGATAAAAATATAATGAATTTTAGAGGTATTTATAGATTTTTGGGTGAAACGAGTCATTGGATGGTCAAAATATCTTTGTTATTTAATTATAGCTGATTGGATTTAATTTTGATGAAAATTTGACCATTATGTATTCTTTAAGCAGATTATAATCAATCCGCAGCACCGTTTGGATCAAGTCAGGATTTCAAATTTGAATGTTGGATAAAAAATATGACCGTTGGATAGAATTCAAAATTCGGGTGAAATCTGGGTCGTAGAATCAGCGATTCAAATCGTATGGGTTAAGATCAAACTATGGCGGATTGGAAAGGCTTGAAAATGCGAGTGAAATGCGGGCCAGTTAGATAATTTGCGGGATGATCTCAGCGGAGTCGGATCGTTGACAATTCAGCAGGATTTCTTGATGCATCGGAGTACATCGGCGATATTTTGCATCAAAATCACGCATGCGGCGGCGTGTGTGTCGCGGTCGAAACCGTTGATATGTATCGGTCCGATCTTTGGAGTATATCGACCGCTGCTATCAGTTGATATTACTGATTTTTATTTTCCCTCGAGCAAATATCGATTGTTGATATCGTATATCCACACCGTCTCAGATATATCAATTATTTTAAATACTGGTTGCACCATAGTCGGTAGCGATCGACATGCCCAGCCCAGAAGAAAGTCTTTATTTGGTATAAGTTAAGTGTTTGTATACTTGTTATGGTGGAATATGGTTCTCGGTAAGTTTATTTATTAGACAAAATGTGAAATCACACTTTAAAGTTACCGAGAAGATTCCCACTTTCGAGAAGAAAGTTAGAGTCTTTGCGAGAGATGTAACAGATTGTTGATGCACCCTCGATGAAGTCGGATGTTGGGCGAAGAGTAGGAGTCCTCCTGGGTGAGGCCTACCTTATTAATTATAGAAAAGATTGAAAGTCTAAAAAGTAGTACACTCTTTGATCTAAAATGAGGCCTTGCTTTATTTTTCTCATGACATTATATCGCCAAGAGTGGCGTCGGAAGCGAGGGGCTCGCCGGTGGTATTACGCCTTTATACGGGGCGGAGTTCCTTCTTCGATATGAGAGATTTGAGGAATGTGAAGAGAAAAAGTGAGTAGAAGATTATGAGAAAGAGTAAGGGGTTCTTTATCGGGTTTAATACGAGATTTATAGTGTAGCTATCTTTGGATATTGGTAAATGTTAGGCCATTTTTCGGCTTAGGCTAAAAGCTTGATGGTTTGCAAAAAAATATTCGAAAATTAAAACGACTAAACCTGATGCAAAGGGTCTCGAGTAATAAAGTGGTTTTTAATTATAGACCGATTATCATTTCCACAAAATTTGTAGGTTTATGGGGATTGATTACTGACTACTCGCTTAATTCACTATATGAGCCTCACAAATGAGTTGATAATTGAAATTGCCAAACTAATAAAAAATAAAACTCGACAAAAACAACTAATGTCCTATGAGAATCTGAACAAGTAACTAAGATGCTGGAAAAGAGACTTTTAGGGAATTAGGGTTGATTACTATCTATAATGGTTCATGTCTTGTCTTTTAAAGCCCGGATTGGTTGATCATGGTAGGTGATCTGGGGTGAATGCAAGGAGATCGCGCTCGTGTTCCCATGTGTTTTCTCGTATTAGACTTCTATTCACAGTTACGTCCTTTTAGGTCACTAATACGATACTTTTCAACTACATTTTTCCTAAGGCGCTTTATTGGTCACTTTCACGTTCTTGCAATAGAGCAGCCCAGATTGAGCTTGGATTGGTCATTGTTACGTTCTTGCAATCCTTAGTACTAGACTTTTCTAATTCACTAGGTCTCTTTAACTAGGTTATTTAGCATTCCAAGTGATCATTAATCCTCACCTTAAGAAAATTAGAACTAGATTTAAGGGCTTGGTTCCGCGTCCCTTTAGACATATAAAAGGATTGAAGATCAATTCTCACAAAGGAGTTTAATCAAATTAAAACCATAATCATCCATAGATACGCTGCTTAAATGCAATGAAACAAGTATATGTGACCAATCCAATCAAGATTAGACAAACGTTAACACTACACATTTGATAATCAACCCTATATAGATGTTTGGCACAACATTTCAACTATAAAGATCCACAAATCCATATCTAAAAATAACATGAAGTTGCGAGAAATTAGAGAAGAGAGAAAGGAATAGAAATATAAAACCTTGGCTATAAGCCTTGAATGACAAATCCCAACTACAAGCGAAATACTTGATCTCTGATATTTGTATTTTGCAATCTTGTTCTAGACAAAATTCTCACAAAAACAAAACTAAGATCTACTAAAAGCTAGAAACTAAAACCTAAAATGGAACAAAACTCTCAAGAGAGAAAGAACCTAAAGAGGCACTCTCTCCATGAATGTTCGAACCTTAAATCGAAAGGAAAATGTCAAAAAATATATACACCTGTTGGGCCCCAAAAATGGAAAACAAAATTGGGATGTGTCGCACGAGTCGCTATAAGTGGACTTGTGGTTGCAACCTCAGGAGCTTGATTCAAAACAAGGTTGCGATCCACGACCTTACCAAAACTTTCATCGCCACCAGAACTAGGTCTTTTTGGCATGGTTGCGACTTTGGCTATTTGTGGTCGCAAGCGTATTCCAAGGTCTAGGCAGGTTTCTTTTCCAACCTATCTTTCTCATTTCTCACTTGAATTGCTTGTTTTTCGTCTCGTTTCTTCATTTCTACAAAAATACCCTTATTTGGGGGGTTAGATAAAAAAAACTAATTGGAGTCAGCAGTTAGCATCAAAATCATGAATTATGCTATATTTTACACTAGTAAACACTAACCTAAGGTACACCTAACAGTAAACACTTGGTTATTCCGTGTTTGTATTTTCTCTTGTATTGGTCTTGGTTTTTCTTGTGGTGTGAGCGATGAGAATCTATGTAATTATACAAATTTATTATATAGTGGATTTTATCTTTGTTGGCTTGTGGTTTTTTTCCCGTAAAGGAGTTTTCCATGTAAATCTTTGTGTCATTTATTTCTTTGTTCTTATTGATAATTTGTTAAGGTTGATCTTGGGGTTTTTCCTAACAACTTACTAATTAGTAAAAAAGTACAAAAAAAATCATATGAAATAGTAAAAAATAAAATAAAATACAAGGCATATATGTGATTTGACCGTATAACAAATAAATATGGAATCCAATACCTCTTATTGATTGAATCAAGATATGAGATTAGTTTGAACTACAAGATTTATTGAAATCTAAATCTTAATAAATAATTGAGTCAACATACACATATCATGCATAATAATAATAATATGTTTTTACAGCAATAATAATAATAATAATAATAATAATAATAATAATGTTAAGAATAAAATTAATGATTTTGAGATTTTGGGTTTTATATATGTTGAGATCGTCGATACTTACTTTTAAAACTTAAAATGGATCCAGCTCATCTTATAAATATAAAAAGAAAATCTGAAAATATTTTCACATAGTTACCACCAGAAATAAACTCATTCAATTATAATTTTCCATTAGTTGAGTAATTTTCATTAAATGTCTATTAAATCGTGTTCTGAGTTTTGACTTGTAAAGATTGGAGTGACTACTTTGTCATCAACTTGCATACATGATTAACTTCATATTAGTGACTAGTAAAAGTGCATAAAGTCTATTTTAGCTGCCTTTATTCATTTGGAATCATATGGAACAGTAAAGTTCCACAAAAAACAAATAATTATTTTTTCTTTTTTGTGTGGAGGGTGTGTTCGACTATCCTTTCTGATGAATAATCTGTGCCAAAAAGATTGATATTGTGAATGTTTGCATTGTATGCGATGGTAGTGAAAAATCTATCATGAAGATACATTTGTTAATTGTGATTTGGAAGAGTTGTTGCGACTCCTCCATTATCATGTGGCTGTCGGACCTCACTGACAACTTAGGAATGACTCACAGGTTTTAGTTTAAAGGAATGCTATGTATAGAGCGAGCCCTAACCTCTTATCATTATTTTGGAAAATTATTGAAAAATAGAAATGGTTTGGTTTACTTGGAGATATAGGGGGTTTAAAGCCTCACGACCCTAATAAATGGGGCTAAAGATTACGTAGAGAAGCACAAACATAAACCAAGAGACAAATAACGATTATAACTGAGTAACAACACCACTTGAGAAATGATCCCGAGTCGGATGAAGAGTTGACTCAAATCTGGCGATGTCGGCCCTTGATATTTAAGAAATAATATAAAGATGAGGAGTTGGTTGCATGATTAGAGATCACCATGTGGTAGCTTTGTAGCGTATAATTAATATTGCAAGACCGCGTCTCGGCTTGTGTTCATATGGCGGAAGCTTTTTAGTCCTAAGAGAAGCTTTAAGTACGACTTAAGGACTTAAAAATATAGAAAATTTAGAGTCAGTGGATGCACTCCTTATAGTTCAAGCACTTGCTCATCCTCGAGTTTTTGATAATTATGTTTTGAGGAGCAGGGATTAACACTTATATGTAAGGTTTGCATTTTAAAGATGGCTTGGGGTCACTCGCTCATTGTAGGGCATATGTTTCTTAATATCGATTATATTTAGTGGCTAGCTAATGCCCTTTTAATTCTTGGTGTGTATTATCTTGTCGATAAAATTTTCTTTGTCTTGCTTTAGAAAATATTAATTATCCAAGATCACTAATACACATTGGCGCTCAGACTAGGTTCAAAGGTGAAAGGGGGTGAGAAGCGATTCTGAGAAATACTATGTTCTAACATAAAAACACAATACATGCAAACATCACTAGCATATTATCTACCAATATGTAATAAATTACATTTTACCCCTTCACGGTGCCCTTATTTGCAATATTAAAATTCATCTGAATTTAATAAATGTAGAGCGAATATTTTTAGAATATAAACAATTTGATAAATTAAACATGATAATTCAAATTTTTGTTAGATATAATCCTTTAAAAAATATTACACTTATTTTAATAAACACATTATCAATTATTAACGATTGTAACATGCTTGATTTATATATAACCAATTTAAATTTGGTTGTTTCATTCAACTACGAAGCTTTGATACTGCCACTGCGACGGTGGTTGAGCCTTAAAGACTATGTGGAGGATGGATATCACGGACAAACCATACGTGATTAAATTTTGAATTTCTGAAATCTACTCTGCGCTTGGGCATCTGAGTGATTGGCCAGCCACCCATACTCTCTTCGTCCCGGGTGTGGCGAACACCTGCGTTTCATGTGCCGATGGGGGGCCAGCGTGCCTGAGGCGTCGCCATCCTCCTTGACAGCCGTATCCATGGCGGCCAATCCCGCGGCTTTGTGTGTGTTCGATGTGGCGGCTTTGTGCCGAGGAGTTCTTCCGATCGTCATCCCACTCGTCGATGCTGCTCCCGGAGCTCTACGTCTCCCCTTGCGGTGGTTATGTTCCCCGGTTATCCACCGCCATGCGATCTGAAATGAGGTCACATTAGAGCGTAGTGATCGTGGGTTCATCTTAGCGCTGTCGGATCCTTCTTGTTTGCGGACAAGAAGGGTGTGAATGTTCCCATGTGCTTTCTCCCACTACTACGAGATTTGACGCATATTGCGACTTATAGTTGGGGTGGTGGTACCTTTATACGATGTCGCGAGGTATCTTAGAACTGACTTGGATAAATGGCGGGTGGTATTAGCGGTTGTATTACACCTCATACAAGTATGTAATAGCGGGAATGTATGTTGTTATTGTGGATGAATTGGCTGATTAGGCCAAGCATTACCTCATAATTGGACACCTGCGAGGTCATTAAGCCATGTTAGCGGGTTTTTGTGCATGTTGTATTTTGGGTAAGAACTCCTCGATATAAGGAGACTACGCAGATTTTCGTTAAATCATGGGTCCCAGGGCCCGCGATTTATATTAATATTTCTAACACACAATATAAAAACCTCGATTTTTTGGGTTGACTTCTTGTTTATTTTGTATTGACTATGGTCTTAGGAAACTTCCGCGTCCGTTGTTGATTTGGGCGACCACGTGTAGATACCAGCACCAGCACCGCTCGTGCGCACACCGTGCCATGTCGTTGGGGATGGAGACCTACCTGAGGTTGTCTATGATGAAACACCGGCTCAACCTCGGTTGCTTGGAGTAGGCGCTCTTTCCATTCGGTGTAGGTGGAGATACCTTTGACACGGTCGTAACCCGTGATTAATACTCCTTACATATCGAGATCCGGTTAGATGCCGCAGGACTTGATCGGGTAATGGTTTATGTAAAGTATATGGTTCTATATTAATTTTAATTTCATATTCACGTAAAATTTATTGACATAAAGTGTTCATGGGTCTCGTGGCGACCCTTGTGTGGGAGAGTTATGACCCGAGCTTCCATATATGCGCAGCGTCGGGAGATCACGGCGGGGGCGATGTCCGCGACTCATATGTTTGAGATTGTTGAGTGGCATCGTCGAGGCAAGTCTGCGCTTGATTTAGAGGAATGCATCGAGAGATACCTCCCGACTTGCTCTTACGAGCAAGCAGTGCAGCTTGATGGATGCGTGGGCGACACCCGGCGATTGGGCGGCGTATCGCGCTCTGTGCAGCATTATGGGATCTGCGGCGGCAGATCATCACTTCACTATGGTGGGTTTGATGGACTTCCATGATCCATAGTTGTAGCGAGTGGTATCGTATTACGGCGTTTTACGCGACACCACCACTTTGCATAGGGATGATATGAGGGTTCCATACTCACACGGCCAGTTAGTACTAAATCTTTTGGTAGAGTTAAGTCGTGTGTTTCTAAAATATTTTACCTAATAATATTAATCCCGATAGATTATGTAATTATAATTCTTTCTTTGGTTCACTCGGATCCATATGCATGGGCGACATAGCCATTCGCTCGTTTGCTACGGCGGTGCGTTGTGACATATCCCATATTACTGATCGGTGTTACGGATAGGAGAAGACCGTCGCATCGTAGGGTACACTCGGGAGGCTTCGACACATCACTGAACCATCGATTAGACCTCAGGTGTCGTCCACACCATCACGTGTGTAGCCCGTTATTCGGGGCAGGGAGGGGAGAGAGAGAGGGGAGTTGATCGGCCCAGAGGTCGTGCTCGGATGTGGTGGGTCGAGGTCATGTTCGAGCTTGATGACGGCCCGGTCTAGGTACATGATGGGCTTTGCTGCCCGATGCCACCTATACTTACCCCTCACCGAGGATGTTTATACCCCCACACACTTGCACATCCTTCCATACCCACTCCATTATTTTATCCTTACCCCACATTACATGCCTTCCATACTCCCACACACTTACATGTCTATGCTGTATTCGATTATTACAAATGAGCCGGCGGCAGCATGGCATTAGATATCACATTGTCGTCACACCCTTTACCCATCATACATTACCTTCCGCATGGATGATGCATCCTTGACCTTTTACCTAAGTGGAATTTGGAGCTTCCAGCTAGGCAACCTCGTACTCGGCGTGTGCATCAGCTACTTCATCCACCGCCAGTACCTCGGCTCCATCGGATACCTCGGCTCCGTCGGCTCCTCGGCTCCGTCGACTCCACTAGGAGCTACGTCTCGGACTCCACGGGATCCTATTGACCCGGCGAGTACATTTATTTTAAGGCGTAGTCCCAAGAGAAAATAAAGGCGCCATCTTGTGGGACACATTGATATATTATTTTTATATATATGAAAATTTAGCATGAAAATGTTTTGACTTATATTTAAATGTTTTTATAAATATGCATGATTTGGTATATCTAATTTTTTGAAGATTACGCATGGCGCCATCTAGGGTTTTTAGTTTTATACATGTATACTAGCTTTTATAAAAATAAATTTAAATTGTAAGTATTATAAAATTTTCCATTTTTTACAATGCATAACGATAAAAAAATAACAAAATTAGATTTGAGCCCTCCCATTTTCAAACTATTATTAATACTTGATTTTTTAAAAACACAAAAAAACACAGTTTTAGCGCTCTCTAACTTTACCCTTTGACAACTGTTTTTGAATACCTAAAAAACTCAATTTTAGTATTATCTAAATTTAATATTTTGTATATTCTCTAGGTTTTTCAAAACAAAAACATGTTTATCTTGTTTTTCAAAACAAAAACATTTGGTTTATGCATGGAGGTCGTAGTGAGGGTTGTCACGAAATTCCATGTTTGAGTATTAAAAAATGATAATAAAATTAAATCACAGGTAATCCTTGTGGAAGAGGGGAAAAAATAAATTGATTCAAAATTTTAAAAATTAAACTTGCAGGTTCATTTTAATTTTTCGGGCTACATGGATGTGCTTGTTGTCAAGAATTTATAATTTTATATTTAAAGTTATTTACAAATAAATATTTTTGCGAATAATAATAATGAGTAAACTATATGATTATCCCATTTCAATATATGTAACAAAAATAACCAATTTTATTATCATTGGCTTTGGTAAAATTCAATGGTAAATCGTTGTGAAACATTGACCCCTTTAACAAATTCAATGGCTGGCGTTGGCAAACATGAATATTGGCTTTAACAAAATGTCATGCTGTTTTATTCAATACCTGATCCATAACACACTAGTTTGATTATTTCTTTGAAACCTTTAATAAAATTTGGATTTTTTATTCCAAAAGCACTATTCCGCGTCAAAAAAAAATTTGCCCTTTAATTTCATATCTAGTATGGTTTAATTTTAATTTGATCCTTTAAACATCATTATGTTAACCAAAGTAAGATTGATTCGAATTATGCATGTGGGAAGATGTATGAGGTATATAAATTGAAGTGGAATATGAATCTTCACGATGGAACTGATACCCAAAAATGATTGAAATCCAGCGCTAATTTTTGGTCAGCATCTGTGGATGTTGGATGTAATGTTGGATTTGCATGGCTGTGTGAGAATTAGGCACTTTATTTTTATTTTATTTTTATTTTTTATCTTTTCACTTTCAATTTTTGGTCTATAAGCTTTATAAGCGTATTTTTGCGATGTGAACGTATGGTGAAACACCTAAAGGGACATGGCCACGACATTTTGGACTTCAACAGGAAATGGCCCACAACCTAATGGGCAGCTCATCTGGATCGGGCTAACCCATTTCACATCTAAATGAACAAGTCTTTACTTGATTTTTAACTTGATGGACCCGGGTTGTTAAAGCAAGATAACTCTCAAGCATTACATTAGCGAGAACTTAACATGACTCATTTACCTTGAAAACCGAGACATGGCCGTTCAAGCACATCTTCGGTCGATCCACTCTCGATGCCCGCAGTATGGAACAAAAAGCTAAATGAAATGACAAGTGAGGGGGTGATGCGTGCATGGCCATTTCTAGTGAATATAGTATATATGATTTTGAGTAGCGTGGGCTTATCTTGTTTTACCTTTTCTTTTTGGTCACTCCACTTGTAATATGTATTCTGTTTGGTTGGTTATATTTTTATTGTGCTTAATACATTGTGTCTTGAAAATGTGAAAAGGGAGATGACTTTGAAGTTGAGGTTCTTGTCCTTTTATGCTTTAATAGTTGACAGAAGTTTGGGTCACTGGAATCTTAGTCCTATAAAGAGGTTCCATGTGAGGACTAGAAGAGGGGCGGGAGCTTTTGCACACATTGCTCCGAGCATGTTAGCTCACTAAGAACTTTTACTTTGCATTGACTCAGAAGCATGTTAACAATAAGGCAGATTGATTACCAAGTCTCAACCTTAATTCTTTTTAGAGTTTCCCACTACGGGATATATCGGACATTCACCGCATTCTATGAAACCTCGGAGAATCAAATTTTCGAGGAAAGTAAAACCCGGTAAATTTGGAGGTTAAAAATCCAGGAATTTTTAAATCTCGATGACGAAAGCAGTTTCATAAATGAAATCGTCTCGCAGAACCTAGCTACCACGTCGAATTTGGATTTGGATGCGAAACATTTAGATTTCACGTTGTTAGAGATATTGAGGTAGTGTAGGACGCGGTAGGTGAGGAGTGGCTCATAGTGCGCCAGCGGGATGTCGACGTATGATGAGTCGAGCAATGAAGCTCGAGTGGGGCCGTAGGAGATGTGTGGCACCATGTGATTGGATGGAAATCAGTAGAAGGATAAGTGGATAGGGAAATCGAGCGAGCAGTAGTAAAGTTTGAAGCCGAAGTGGCATGAGTGAACACATCCACTTGGCCCATCTTAGACAAAACGGTGGGATGGGAAAAGAGGGAAATAAGAAAAAAAGAGAAAAGGGGAGTTGTAGAGAGAGAAGCTCTACCTTCTCTCTAAATTTCCAACAATCAGACAGGCGGTTTCAGGTAGAGCAAGAGGGAAAGTTTATCCTCGCACCTAGAGCTTCGCATCGAAACCGAAATTGGGGAGTTTTGACAAACTTCAAAAGGTAGGGGGTTTTCTCTTATTTGGTTTAGTCTTTGGCTAAGAGTCATCCAAATTGTTGGTGTATTTAGGGTCGGAATGACAGTGCATTTCGATTGAAGATACGGGGCTGAGTCTTTGAGGTTTTGAGGACTAATTTGAAACAGGTCTCGGACGTTAGGATATATTGTTTTGGGCGATTCAAGATGGTGTCGGACCATTGATTAGCCCATGTGTGCTGTTTGTGTTATTGCTAAAATTGAATAATATGTTGGTTTGTGTAAATTATGTTAGTATATGCATGCTTGATGGCATAACATGAATTGGCATGAATGGCTTGTGCGTTCATATGCGAGGACACCATAGAACAGTAGGTGTAAGTGCATGACATGATTTCGGAGGGTTGACCAACAATTATTTATCGGAATATGTCCACTATGATATATCAGAGGGTTGTCCACACAATTATTTATCAGAGTATGTCCACTATAATACATTGGAGGTTTGTCCACACAATTAATTATCGGAGTATGTCCATTAATAATATCGGAGGGTTGTCCACACAATTGGTATCGGAGTATGTCCACTAATATATATATATATATATATATATATATATATATATATATACTTTCTTATATATATATATATATATATATATATATATATATATATATATATATATATATATCGGAGGGTTGTCCACAAATAAACAAATATCTTTGTTTTGAGAAAAATCTTTCATACATGACAATTAGCATGTGTGAGTGAGTCAGTGAGGACTCGAGGCATGGGACGGGGCATGTAGACATTCAAGTAGGAATATGCATGATTTACTTGAATGTTTGTTTGGTTGCCATTGCATGAGCACTTAGGTGGGGGTAATGCATGTAGGGGTGATAAGGGCATTGCTCACCGGAGTCGGTGGGAATAGCTTCTTTGGTGCGAAGGTACACCTATGGGATCTCGGGGACGCATCAGGGCCTTAGAGAGCGAAGGAAATGGCTAGATTTGGCCTTATTTACGTATTTTTGTAAAAATGCGGGGTGGAAGACCGGTCTTTGTAATTGTAATTAAAGAAAATTGTAGCTAAACTCCTTCTTGTATAATAAATACATTTTGGTGAGTTTTCCGAGGGTTCCCGATAGCCTTTGTACTAATAAAGGCAATTTGCATTGGTTTACGATAAAGTGGGACAAAAGAGAATAGGTGAAGGGACGAATGGGGTGGGCTACTTCCCATTCCGGTTACGGGTGCGGCTCGCTGCCGGTGTGTGGTGTCGCGGCGGGAAGGTGTGGCGTGCAGCGGGGCGCTCTGTACCTGATAGGAAGCTTCGCGCGCCGCGGCGAGAAGGACTGCGCGACGGCGAAAAGGACTTGCAGCGGCGTGTCTGGGAAGACTATCTCGACGGCTTCATTGAGTGCTGTGACGTGAGGGTAGCTCCGCGGTTTGTGTCACCGAGCGCCAGTCCTTGTGTCGCAACAGGGTTGACTGCCTTAAGGGATCAGCCTTGGGTCGCGGCGTAAAAGTGCATGTCCGCGACGGTGGGTGAGGCGCGCAGCGCTCGCGACCCGATTAATCTTGCGCGCCGCACGGCATGTGTTGCAAAGAATCTGTTGCGATAAAGAATTCTCTGTCGAGGAATGACTTTCAAGTGTTTTTGTTGCGGCAGAGGAATCCTATCCTGACAGAACCTGCCCGTACTCTGTCGCGAGCAAAGGGTGCTCTGTCATGTGAGCTGATTTGGACTAGGGTGTGACAAGGTTCCAAAGTGTCGCGACGAGGTGTTGGGGTTGGGGTACATGGCGCCCCTGACCGGCAAAGTCTCACGGCAGGGGTGTCATCATTTTTATTACACTATGAAACTTACTCAAGCTTTTTAAGCATTCTGATCATATAATGTTAAATACTTAGCTTGTACTATATTTATATCGGCCCGGATTACAAAATATATACAAGCTCCATACGCTGGAAATGTTGAACATTTACAATATTTACATTGCTTCATTTTGTTTTACAAACAACAAAAAGGATATTACATATACAAAATAGACCCGAAAAAGTCTTCAAGTGAGCACTAACGATGTGTTTACCTTGGAAATTGATCGCAGTATCTGTCTCTACCTCTTCCGTCTGCAC
Source organism: Tetrastigma voinierianum (assembly GCA_016808115.1). Lineage (NCBI taxonomy): Eukaryota > Viridiplantae > Streptophyta > Magnoliopsida > Vitales > Vitaceae > Tetrastigma > Tetrastigma voinierianum. The sequence continues at coordinate 14,318 of JAEQBH010008951.1, forward strand.
GGATGAAAACCCATGCTAAACTTTACGCTTAGTGAGATAACTTCGTGGATGACCACTAATAGAGTCATCTCACTTTACATTTACATATCATTACTAACATATTATATACTTATGTCATATTCTATACTTGTCATATACACATGCTATATATGTTCCATACACTTATAATTTACATGTTTATGCATTCTTATACTTTCTTATCATATCATTTTCATTTCAGTCGTTTATTTTTCAGCTGTTCTTGTCAACATGTACACTTGTCCTTTGTTTACATATCATCACCTGCTTCAATGTTATGTTCTTATATCATGTCATGTACTTTTATCATTTTTCGAATCATTTCGCGTATACTTGTCATTTGTTTCATGTTTCATGCACATATTAAAGCCTTAGAAGTGGATAAAAGGGAAACTATAAAGACCCACGGAGGCGGTATTCAACATCTGAAAGCGTTTGGTCTATAAGGGCCCGGGTATTTGTTATCGTGTGCGAGACGATAACCATCCCCATAAGAACGCAGAGAGCCATGTTATCGTATAGAGACAATGACTATCTATAAGACCAAAGGCGACATCAATGACCCATTGGCGCGACGATCAATATCAACGGAGCTTATTTTTTTCTAATAGGCATGTCCATCTATCATATATGTTCTAAGCGAACTGATCCATGTGTATTTTATGTTGATTACATATCTCGTATTCAGAATAATTATTATCATCAGGTAATCATATATGATGTCACAATCATTTATTTGTATATTTGCATTTTTCATATCATTTGTACATGAATAACTATGGTTTACCATGTATGCTTATGAAATTTATTATGAGTTCATAATACCCAGAAAACTATGGTTACCGGTAAAGACTCTTGTTTTTTCGATTTTGGACCTAATATGGTTCCAATTTCATCATACTATATATGGCTGGATTCTTGACTCAATGGGCTTCTATCAGGAGTCAAGAACACCACAGAAAACGGAGTTCGGACGAAGAAGTTATGGCCAGTCGAAGTTGGAGATCACACATGAGTAGCAAATCTGGCCGGCCCGACCATCCATTGCTCGCTACGGGAAACCTAGATTTCAGCAGGATTATATTCACCTCTTGTCCTCCACGGGCATATGGTTAGAATCTTGACTCAATGGGTTCCATAGAGTCTGAGCATGAAATGGAGTTCGGACGAAGAAGTTATATCTATCCAAAGTTGGAGGCCAACAATCGAGAAAAATGACAGCGTGTCCCACTTTCAATTTTGTTTGCACACCATATGGCGTGCTGCTCTCTTCTTTTGATGAATTTACGAGCCTAAAGGGTTCGAATTTGGATATCTGGAATTTCAAGGAGATATGTTCTCTATAGAGTCTAATTCACCCAATTTGAATCTTTCAGGTCGGGATGAGTATTCGCTGGGGGTGTCGCAGCAAAACATGGGTTTTGGAGAATTTTGACGGCATCTCCTAAAACCCCAATATGTCCTTAATAAATATTCCTCAATTGAGGATTACAATCAATCGACCCAAAAATGTCCCGAAGATGAACCCAACAAAAAGCCCTGAATCTGCAATTCCCCGATTACTAAATTGAACCCAGTTGTAGAGAAATGTTCATGCAATCATAGCATCTTTACTAGTGTACAAAGAAATCATACAAAATCAAACTAATGCATAAACCGGGACTTCCATACCTTTTGCTCTTCTCTTTACTTCTTCTTCCTCTTCTTCTTCTCTTATTTTCTCTCTTCTTTGCTCAAACGTGAAGCCCCCAGAATGAGACGAATTTAGTCTTTATCCCCTTTGATATTTTTAAATTTTCCTTTATTACTTTTTAGTCACTTATACTCTCTTCTATTTGCAACCCAATTTTCTTATTTCTATAATGGCATATCCTCTTCTCACCATTATGCCTTTCATATCCTTTTGAAAAATTACTAATATACCCTTGTATCTTGTACACAAATTTTGGGTTTTGAAATTTTCTCATAACAAATTACAAGTGCAGAAAAATTCAAATTATACCGCAAAATACCTAAAACCGTTGAAACTATTAAGCGCATATTTTGGGGTATTATAGGAAGCGACGAGTGTGCGACATAGGGCGCGACTGCGCATGGCTGATTACTTAGCGCGGTCGCACCTGATAGCTCATCGATCTTCATTCGAAAAAAAGTTGTTTGTTATCAGCAGTAGGCACGAAAGATTTTGAAGGGCGATCTTCAAGTGAATCATTCCATTTGTTGATCAGTGGCCTTTGCCATGATTTATAGGGCAGAAACAATAAAATTAAGACATTTTTTGTTACCACCGAGCCAATTCACGAAGTGTACTCAGATTGTACCGCACTTTCAGAGAGAAGGTATTTCATATTAACCTTGAATAAAGTTGTATAATCATTTGTATACTTCACGTTCAATTATTTTAAAGTGTTTTACTTGATTATGTGCGCCTCAGGTGGTATTTCATATTAGCCTTGAACAAACTTGCATAATCATTTATATATTTGGTTGGGTGTTTTGCTCTTTCCTTGATTGTAGATGTGTTATTGAAAAATCGCACATAGGATATTTAAATAAATCTCATGCTCAAATAAGTTGGTTAAGATGCGTTGGGAAGAAGTCTTTCAATGCGACGGTTGAAAAATAATTTATGGCCAGTAGATAACGACATAGTATTTAGTTGTGGAGATTAATTTTACAAAATTTTATGAATATCTGATAGAATTCCTGCATATGGATATATTAGAATGTCTTTAATATTATATTGACAACATTAGCCCGATGATATCAATTTCTCATGCTTGATTAGATACCTAAGATTACGACGGTGGATTCCTAGTATTAGGACAAGAGGATTGTCCGTGCCCAAACACCACATTTTTTTTCCACGTAATGTGCTCACAGTTTTTATTGCCGTCACATGGATTAAAAATTATAATTACAAAAGTTCAAATTATACCTAAAATACCCTAAACATATTATAAAACTATTGAACATATTTTTAGGTATTACGAAGCTGGCCGAAGTGTGCCATAACCGCAGGATGCCTAGCAGCGCGGCGATTTTAGCGATCTTGTATGATAAGCGCCGCCAATGCGCAGCGCCTTAGGCACTGCAGCAGGCACACAGCATTGCACGGTGTTGTGCACTATTTGGAGTCATTGATAAAAAAATTTCAAAAACTGACCCTCGGGTTTGTGGTGTCTACATTCTTGTTAGTTATTTCCAAAGGGTGTGTATATATATATATATATATATATATATATATATATATATATATATATATATATATATATATATATATATATATATGAACATTCACCCCTCACATTCTTCTATGTGTTTAAGAGTTCATTACATGCAGATAGTTGTTTTTTCTATAATATTCCTGTTTGTGCTTAGAGTTGACTTGTTTAATAAGAGTGAATTCTTGTTATGTCATTACTCCACACTATGGCTTCTGATTTTTGATAGATAGTTGAATTTAAGTTTTTGTTTGTAACTACACCTATTAGATTGGAAATAACATTAAGCTTTATACTTATACTCCTCCTTAGGTTCCAACTCCTAAAATGAAAAAAAAAATTATTTTTGCAGATGGTGATAACTCAGTTATGAAACTTGGAGCATAGAGTGTAGGAAATTACTATCGATGTTGTAAACAATCTCTTACTTGACACTTTATTATTCAATTTATTCCTATATGATTGCCCAATGCTAAACTTTTTCTGTAGATTTTATATCCCTACTTATGAGTGACACACGGAAAAAAGGTAAAGAGCCTACAAAAAAATTAAAATTAGAATCCTTTTTCAAAGTCGTGATATAGAACCATCGTGTTTCATGTTTCTTTTACGAAAGCAATTTTAGATACTACTTTTTGATAGCCTGGCTATTTTGAGCTATTTGATTTAATTTTTCAAAATTGTTTATTATTTAAAAAAACAAGAAAAAAAAAAAACAAAGCGGGAAAAGCAAATTGATTCATTTTTCGTCCAAAAGACACACATCCGAGGATAATGTACGAAATGAGTTTTGTGTTTCCAAAGTGTCCTCGAAAAACAGTTTTTGAAAAACAGAACCAAATAAACCCATAGTATTTTGATATTATGGTATTTTAGTATATCTTTTGTGTTTTCTTGTAGAGCACTGGGAATAATACGTTGATTTCTACCTCACATTATAAAGCCCGTGTTGGGCTGCTTTTTCGTTCATCAGCATGGTAAACCTAGCCACCCATCATGGGAGGCTTTGGCATCGCGGCCGGGGTGGCGATTGTAACAGCGGGGGTAGCGTGTAGTATGAGGGTGCGGCGGGAGTAACGGGGATGGTGATTTTATTTCTTGAGATCTGTGTAAATTAAAATTTTATCTGAGAAAACACATGTCTCAAGAAATAAAATCACCATCAAATGGTGTAAAACTCGTTCTCATATGAGAACAAGCTTTTTATAGTTGAACCTTATAATTTTTCCCATTTTTTTGAGTTTTGGATTAAAATAATCTTTTTTTTAAATTACAAAAATAATTTAATTTTTAAACTATTGCTCGTCTAGTTCCTTATGGGCACGCGTGAAACGCAATGCGAAATGCGCTGCTCCATGACATGAATTTTATAAATTTTTTTTTTTAAGTAAAATATCGCTATCTCAACAATAGCTTTATCATTTAAAAAAAATAAAAATGCCCTTGATTGAAAGATAAGCGGTATTATATTATTTTAATTAATTACCAAAACATTTCTTACTCCATTTCTTCAATTTCTTTGTTGTAATATCTTCAGCCAGCTACTCTTTCGATTCACCAGTGTTGGGCTTGGAGAAAATCCAGTGATTTGTGTCACATCTCTTCTCCTAGTACTCCATTCTACTCCACGACCAGTGTAGCTTCTACATTGGATTGTTTTTATTGAAAATCCTTACATTGCTGCTTTTGTTGGTGTGCTTTGTTAATAATGTGACAATAAATCTTTGGGTTTAGTTCATTTTTAATCTTCAAAGAAATCTATGGATGAAATGATTAAAGAAAATAGGTCAAAATGACCTCCATTTTTTTAGACATAAGATTATCTTTGGTTTCGTTTGAAAGCCAGAAAATGTGGAAAGGAAAAATAAGAAAATGAGGAAAATAATTTTCCTTTGTTTGAATAACATGGAAAATTCAAAGGGAAAAATGTTGAGGAAAAATAAATTTATTAGTTTATTCAACTTCCATTTTTTTCTTGTTCGTTTGGTCGGGTTTTAACGCTTGATCATTTGTGTTCTTTAGTTTTTATTTATTTTTAATAATTCCCAGTTTTCTTGTAAAACTAGGTTTATTAATAAGGTAAATGCTTAGTTTTGCAAAATCTTAAGGAAAGAGGAAAAAGGAAAGGAAATAAGATGTTTTTCTCATATTTTTAGGTCATCTAAACTTGGAAAATGTTTGTTTTCCAAAATGAGTATTTTTTGTTTCAACATGAAAAAATAGGAAATTAAATAAAATTAAAATTATTTTTGAAGGATAATTAAAATTATTTAGATAATTATATATGTTTAATTTAATCTTTGCATACCAAACATTCTCTTGCTAGATTGAGCAATACGACTACATCGAGGGTTAAAGGTATATGAAGGTTTTGTTCATGTTTTTGAAAACCATTTTGGCAAGAGCAATTTTTGAAAACACTAAGAACATTATTTTGATCATCTCACGAAAATTATTACGTTCTCGATACATTCTGAGATAACACAGTGATATAAAGAGCCTGGCTTTACCGAAAAGTTAGTGTTACGAATGAGGAGATGATGCATTGAAATTTCTATATGGCTGAGATTTTTTACAAAATGCTAATTCCCATGAAGTGTCAATACCATTTGGAGTTTTTTTAATTGATCACATTAGTGTTTTGATATTTCTAATTTTAAGATTTTGAATCGTGCTTAATTTTGATCTTGCCGATATGTAAGTACTCGGTAGCGTTTACATGCTTTCGGTGTTTCCTCCCTCATAACCTAAAAAAATTAACTAAAAGCATAATTTTTTCAATAAATATTTATCTTAAAATTATAATAAAAGTGAAAAGAAACAAGATGATAGAAACAAACTGAGAACCAAGCAAAAGTGAAGATGCAAAATGGAGAGAAAAATAAAGCAGGGTAATGAGTACGAAAGAACAAGCGAAAAATGACATAATGCTCGGGAATGCTCACATATCCGATTGTGAATACAAACATAAGGGCAGGCTGACTGGAGTCGGGAAAAGGTATCACGAGAGGCTGAATGAAAAAAGTCCATATTAAACCGCGTGAGGCTCAAGGGCTAGAAATAGGATATACTCCCGATGTATGGGTGTGCAATAGGGAATGCGGCTACTCAAAGTGATGGCCACCCTGACCTCGACCATGATCTCACGCATAAAACTTCTTGATTGATCCGCGTTGATTGGCTCACGTGAGGCGATTTATGTACGGAGTCTACTCATCTAATTTGCTCCTCTGGTCAAATCTCGAATAACATACGGCCCACTCCAAGTCGGTCTAAACCTGCCTCTAGGGTCGCTGATCAATCCCCTTATGACTTTCAAGACTAGGTCGCCTGTTTGAAACTTCCTAGGCTTGACCCTTTTTCTGAATGCAAGAGTCATCTTCCTCTGATAGGCCTGAACATGATCTGCTGCCCTCAATCTCCTCTCATCCAAAGGCTGGGGCGGTCATACTTGAGGCCCGGGTCCACTCGGCCTCGGATGCTCTGTGCCTTTCCCCAGTGCTACTCTCAAATATCCCATCTCGATCTGACAAGTAGCACTACCTGCATACCATACACGAGAATACGAGGTGGCTCTGATAAAGATACGAAAAGATATACGATAAATATGTGTGAGGGAGCTTCTCAACAAATCTCGAGAAGTCTGGGCCATCTTTCTCAAAATCCCTCTTCGATATTCTCTTATTCACGACCTCGAAAGCGCGGTAATTATGTAGATACGTACGCGGGCGATCTGTGATCTTGAATGCCCGCCCACTCTTGAATCAACGTGTCCACCTTGCCCTTAAAATGCACCCCTCTATCATAAACCAGCTCGTGAGGGACCCCATATCGGCAAATAATGTGCGATCTGATGAATTTAGCCACCCTGGCCGCTGTTAATCTAACATAGGAAGCAGCTTCCACCCACTTGGTGAAATAGTCAATGGCAACTAAAATGTACTCATGCCAATTGGAAGACTTGGGCGAATCTTCCCGATAATATCAATACCATACGAAAATAGCGAGGGGATGTGAGTGCATGCAACTCAGAAGGTGGCACGTGTATCAAGTCTCTATGCATCTGACACTCTAGACATCGCTTTGTCTGGCTTGCTGTGATTTGTCCTGTAATTGACGAGTAGCCCGAGTCCTCATGATTTTATCGCGTTAACTCCATGACCACTCTGTGGGCCGCTAAACTCCCACATGAACCTATCATCACTTTCGATCTGCGGTCGATTAGAGATAATAACAACCAGGCCACGAGGAGATCTCCCCATATAGTGCATCAGCCAAACAACAAATGCGGCGATCGAAATGTCTTAATGCTCTCTATCCTTGTAGAGGCGACTGCGGGTAAGCTCAGCATGACGAAACTAATAAATATCGAGTGATGCCAAGAAGCTCGTCCAGTCCTCGATATCTCGATCAAGCAGCAGTAAGCTGGTGCAAACCCTAGTCTCGATCAAACAATGATCATACAGTCCGCTCCTGTGGGAATCCTCGATTACATAAGCGAGTTGGCCCTAGCGCGTAAACAAGCGATTCTCGGTTGCGGATGTATGCATCTCGAATCATCAAACCCATCGACGAAAATCGATAGCATGGTAGGGCTTCAACTTCTCATCTCGAGTCCTCGAATACCTTAAGTCTGTGTGAATAACCGAGTTAGGTCCCAGTGGATCTCGAGATCAAGTGCGTCTCTGGAAGGCATGTAATCTGAAGCCTCACACTCGAGCTATATTCTTATTAGATGATGATTAGAGGAATGTCGATCGGATGATGCGGGAATATGATCACCTTGAGGTGATGTCGATAGGATACCAATGCCAAACCTCAAGCTAATTAGCGTGCAGCCAATCTATTGCTTGACACAATGATGCTGGTCATGAAACATTGCTCATCAGAAAATCATCATCCAATCGATTACATCGTCGGATATAAGCAAAGAAGCTAGATGATCTGCAACAACGCTTCCCTTTACTGATTTATGTGTGACATCTTGAATATCGAGGCTTCTACTGTCGGCGATATTAACCATCTCATGAGCCCTACTGAGAGGTGAAACAAACTGATAAACGGATACTCTCAGCGGATCGATCATGAGACCAAAGTATGGAATACTACGTCACATAATGTCTTAATCTCCTAATGACTGACTTCAATGCCAAAACGAGTCACTCAATCATAATGTATAATACTCCTTATTCTAGCATCCCTGCACACTTAAATAATAGATGGCTAGCTCCTTCCCTGAATCATTAAAGCGGTAGCATGCATCCCCCAGGCCATGCAAAGCCGGCAAATCTGAAGCAAGGGCACCCTAATGGCATGGAGGCACTAAGGCTAGAGAAGAAAGGGAGACACTCAGTAATCTTCTCGAAAATCACGTAGCGATCATCATTCCAAGCGGGGTTGGATTCTTGTGACGGAAGATAGGCTCACATATGTCTATCGGTTTACTTGATAAGAAAGCAGTGATATATTATAATATGCTTAGAAAGCCTCTTATCTCTCTCTCGTCTCAGGGCAGAGCATGTCAGTATGGCTCTGATCTTTTCGGGAGATCAACCTGCATGCCCAGCTTCTTAACAATGTGTGTCCCGGTAATTTCCAGTAGTTACCACAAGGTGCACTTCTTGGGAGGTTCGACCTTAGCTTGAAATGTCTTATCACCTCCCGAGAACCTGCAACTAAAGGCGATAAGTGATCTACCCTGTCTTGGGACTTCACTATCATGTCGTCCACATATACCTCGACATCTCTACGTACATCGTAATCGTGGAGCAATTAGTAATGGCTCTACGATAAAGTGGCTCCTGCGTTCTTGACCAGATGGTGTAACCGTGCGATAAGTACCCACTCGATGGCGAAAGTCTTCTCCGCATCACCAAGCCATCATAATGCGATTATACCTAGAAAATCCATCCATGAAGGACAACATCGAATGTCTGTAGTCTTTGTCATTGACATATCGATGTGTGGGAGGGAAAATCATCCTTAGGGTGGCTTTGTTCATATTATCATAATACACACAAACTCTAATCTTGCCATCCTTTTTGGGAACAGGGACGACATTAGCCAGCCACTCAGGATACTCAACCACTGACAAGAAGCCAACACTAAGTTGCTTCTGAAATTTTTCATTAACCTGCAAACTTTATCGAGGGTGTTGTCTGCCGATTTCTTCTCTTGGCACAGCATGTGGTAAGAATGTAGAGGTGATCTTTGCACTATAGAGGAGTGCAGGCCATGCATGTCCCTCATGACCATGCAAATACATCTAAGTATGACCTGTGATCAAGCTAGTCAAAATCTACTCCCTCTCATCGGGGAGATAGGAAGAGGCCAATCCTAGTCTCCACAGGCCCTGTCACGGTATTTGAAATCCTATCGGCTTCGGTCTTGCCCGTTAATGGGTGTAACTGCTTGTCCTCTATTACAGGAATCACCTCACATTGGCCCTTTGGTGGGTCATCTTGTGTCTCCCACATCATCGACATCATATATATCGTGTTGTGGGTGCTGGTGTGTAATCAAAGGAAAATCTTTGTGACACATCTGAATACTCGAAAATACTCGTATCATTATTACCATAAAGTCTCATCAAAGCGGGTGATAAGCCTGGACATAGTGTCAAAGAAGTAAGGGTGGGTCCATAGAGTCGGACACTCCTGGCAAGCTTGATATTATGAATAATACTCGGTATATGAGTCCATCATCATCATTCATCTCTAGCATGAAATCTGAACATATCAAAAATAAGCTAGGCAGGAGGTGAGGTGCATCAGAATGTGGCGATGCTCCCGATCATGTCCATTGTATCCAGTGTGACATCATAAAGTGTTATATCCTTAAAATCAATACTTAAAAAAACTCCAAACATGTCAAAAGCAGAATGGAGCTCATGTGGGGCTACATCGAGGATAAACAATCAGATCATACGTTTCGTCTATGTAAGTATCGGGGAAGAGTCTTTCCATGTTATCATCCCCCGAATCCATAGATAGGTCATATTCAAGGACACCATAGAGGAACCACATAGAGAACAACTGATGTCAGGCTTAAAAGTCATCTATTTTTTGATCCCATTTTACGCCCATTTTCATATCGAAAGAGAGCAATTACTTTGCGAAATATGAAAACTCACCCATTTGTTATTAGCGAGGGTAGAATGGAAGAAAGAAAAGAAAAAACGTAGAAAATACGAGAAATAAGTGGAATAAAAGTGCAGTCGGTGGCGGAAGCGGAAATGAAAAATGGGCAGTCATTGTTGCGGTTTGGGGTTACACAGTCCAGTCATGGTCGCGACATGGAAATTGAAGGAAATCACGATGCAGTCGCGACATGGATAACAAGATATTGAGTCACGACACGAGGGCACGCTCGTAAGAAAATTTTAAAGAAGTGGCGAATTAGTGACGTGAGATCGAAGTCGTGACATCAGAACCCGCAGTTGAAGCTACGAGTCATGAGTCGAAGTCGCGACCGAGATACTAATGTCGCGACATCGAACGAACGGTGAGACTTGTGGGGCATGGTGATGTCGCGACCAGTTGATGTCGGCGACAGCAAAAGAGCGATCAAAGGAAAGATACAAGTGGCGACAAGGCAAAAGCATGCGTGTCGGTTCGTCATGGCGACATATTGATGTCGCGACATCGCCCAGGAAAGCTTCGATTGAAACACCGCATATCCTTTAGTGATGTCGCGACACTAAGAGCGAATTGATCGCGCAGAAGACAGGAGCTGGCGTCTCGGCCCGTGAGATCGAGGTAGCGACTTGAAGCGACCCGATTGAAATATACAAAGAAGCGTGGCTAGATGTCGCGACAAGAGATTGTTGGCGTGACACGAAACGACCGAGTTGAAGGCCACGAGAGAACTAAGTCGATGTCGCGACGGTCGATGTCGGCGACATCGAGGAACCTTCGGATGAAAGTTGAAAGAAATGAAGCTACTTTGTAATAAGTCGATGTCGCGACATCGAGAAGATATCGATTGAAGATGCATTTCATTTTAGCTGATGTCACGACGAGAGAATAATGTCGCGACGCCGAGCGACATGTGAAGCCCTCACGAGAAGAAGTAAGGCGATGTCGTGACGAGAATGATGTCGCGACACCACTAATGATTAGTTGAGCGTAGAAGCTAAGGTAAGCGGCAGCGTGAGATCGAGTGACATGTGGATGATAATGTCGTGACAAAGAATTGAGGTCGCGAACGAGCGATGACTTGGGCACGGATACTCACAAATCCACCGGCCGAGGTTACATTGGGATTAGGGGGCCCGGTGAAAAGAAACCTATAAATACGCGGTATCGAAGAACGGCCTGACTTGGCGACCTGAGCGAGAGATACGGATGGCGAAAGGCATTTTTTAGTTTTTATTTTCTTTCCTTTTCTTTTTATTTTCTTTAATATGGATAAGATTAAGATTAGATTTATCGATCACAGTTTTTTACGAGAATCGGATGTTATCGTTTTGAGCTAAAGGCCGAATCACCGAATTGATTCTTTTCAAATTACTACACGGAATGTTGAGGATTCGGGGAAAAATTTGCAGGTCGGCTTCTCCGATTCGAGAAATCACCGATTATTCTTATGATCGGAGAATCTTTATGGTGTATGGTCGATGGTGGGAACCGACTTTCATTAAGAATGTTATTGTCGAGAAATTATCTTTCCCTATCGTTATTTCTGACAAATTATGAAAATTTCGGTTATGAATTTACTTTCGGTTATGGAGTTTAAGGTTTTGATCCCGAATATCGGAGTTTTTTTATACGTATTAGAAGCGTTTCATTCGCTCTGATTTCAGGAGGTCCCTACGAGTGACCTGAGATGACAATCCACGGGAGTTATGAATATTTCTTTGGTATATTAACACGCTATTAGAATCTAATGAGCTTTGTGAGTTTACTTGATAAATCCTCTTCTCACTTGAAATCGAAACGAGGATTGATTTGAGTTATCCAATTTAAACAAGCGAGTTCACCTCGGTCGAATAGTGTAGCGATCCGTGTTAAATTTGAGACTAATCAAGGAGAGGGGTGATCTATTTTAATTTGGAGGAAGGAGTAACTGGAAGTTGTACATCCTTGTATTAGATAACTTGGGAGCTAAAGGTCTTGGTCGTAAAATGGAGCCATACAGATATTACGAGAAAATGCCGAATTAGGAAGTCCTGTTAAAAGTAGTTATGCAATTCCTTGTATTGAGAGAATCGGGTCAAAAATTAGATAATGAAATGTGAGGTGTAGAGAGATCGAAATTTGACCCAGTAGCCGTGGGTGATTTTTGAAATAGAAATTCCATGGCCAAAATTTACAAGTTGAGCAGCGGGAATTGATGTAGCGATAGCATTAGGCAATGCGTTCTCCAAGCGATAATTATTCAATTTCTATTCATTTTTTCCTAACTATTAATTATTCTTTATTCTTTATATTCAAGTTTATTGTTCATTTTGATTTATTTCCGCATTTGGATGACATTTTTCCGACTTAATCTTTGGATCTTCTTATCATTTAGTGGTCCCAATAGTATAGGTGAGTAGTCGAGGTAGTTGATTTAAAATTCTTGAGATCTCACGTGGGATCGATATCTGGACATAAATCCATTTTATTACTTGTCGACTGTGCACTTGCGGAATGTCCCGGACGAAACCAAACTTTGAAATGATTTACTCTAGGAGATTTTTGGTTTATATAGTATAATGTCGCCAATTTGTGTGTGTTCTTTGAATTACATCAACAAGTTTTATGGCGCGGATTGCATGGGATTGGGCAATAGTCCTTTGGTAATAGTGTCATAAATTTGTATATGTCTTTTGGTATCATGAGTTTTATGGCGCGGATTCTTGCAGGGATCGAAAGAATTTAATAAATCGATATTCGAGATGAAGAAGGAAATACTAATTTGGACATTTAAAGAAAAAGAACAAAAAATAGATTTTCAAGCGGTGGTTCATTTTGGCCACTAACCTTTAACGAAACACATTGAATATATTTGTTGATTTGACTAATCCTATTAATGGGAGTGTGTTTTGCTTTCAGAAAAACTTTGATGCATAGGAAACGAGAACAACGTCGATTCGAGTACGACACGGAAATAGAGAGGACGCTCGAGCGAAGGAGCAGGAAAGTAGAGGACGAGAGAGACTGACCATGAGGATGAAGGCGGGATCAGGTTGAAATCACATATAGAAGAAGCTAGAGACCTCCCCGGTCAGCGTCTGATGGAGGATTTCGGAGACCGGTCTCACGGGAAGAGATACTCGGCGATCGAGGGCGGCTGCGGAGTTGATCTTCAATAATTTTTGAGCGAAGCCGGCGCGGTCTGATGGTCCGACATCGTTCTGGTCATCCGCGAAGATCCAAATGAGCACCTGGAAGATTCCTCGGGATGCATTGTCTGGATTAAGGCTGAATGGGGGTGAGACCGAAGTCATAGCGCATCTATTCCCATTCTCTCTAAGAATCCGGCCCGGCCCATGGTATGAATCTTTACCGTATGGTTCTGTTGACGCGGGAGGAATTAATGGAAACTGCCGTGAGATTCTTTCCCGACCCTCCTACTGAAGAAAGAAGGAGGAAATCATTGTGTTCAGTGAGGAAGATGAAAAGCTTGTAGCAGGAAAGGTCGAATGTTTCTTGAAGATGTCCGATGCATGGGATAGATCACCTTCCAGGATGGACATTGTATATCGTGCTTTGAATGATATATCAAAGGGATCATTGATGCTTCATCTTCACGTGGAGCATTCAAGCGAAGAATCTTGAAGAGATGCGAAAAGCTGATTGAACTACGGCTAAATGTAAGATAAACTCCTACGAGCTTTCAAGAGGAAACGGCCAGAGGAAAGGGGATCATGGAGTTGAAGCCCGAGATGTGTGATATGGAAGCCCAGGGATTAAAATCTTAAGTACATGCACGAGGTTGGACAAGCGAGAAAGAAAAACACCTTTCGTGAAATAGGAGCAATAGAAGGGAGTTATTGAAGGGAAGTGTGAGGGTAGCAGAAGAGCGTTTATGATCTTGAAGGGTTAATTGCCACGGGAGAGCGAGAACACCATTTCAAACCCAGTCACAACCTTCAGCACATTATCACCCGGCCTTTCGGGAACCATGAGAGAATTTCGTATGGTGGAGGGGCTTCTCAGGCCCAATGGGAGACGAGAACCCTCAGCAAGGGGTGTCGGCGACCACGAGTTCCGGCGACGGCGGCGCGAGATGAGCACGAGGAATGAATACGGGAGGTCGGAGGGAGGGCCCGATCTTTTGAAGAAACAGAATCTTCTGCATTTCATGGGGGGGATAATAAGAAGCTATTAGACCTCCGTGAGCAAAAGTTTGCGGAGTTTGAAACAACTCTTGCCAATTCTCGGAATTTTAGGAACATGATGCGACCTGTGAAGGAACACGGAGACCTGAAGTAGAGGCGGTTGGCCCCAACCTGCAAAGCCTTGGAGGAAAGATGCCTTTCAGTGACATAAGGGAAGAGACAGGCGTGGGTACGTGCGGCTTAGCGGGAAGGAGCTAGAAGAAATGAAAGAGAAAAATAGGCTACTTGTCGAGGAATGTGCCAAGATCGAGAAGCGGAAGAGGAGCTAGCGAAAGAAAAGAAAGAATAGAGAGGAAGAACATCCAAGGATCAAAGCACAGAGTCCCATTTCCGCGAAAGGCTGAAGTCGAGAATGGAAGCCGAGTTTGCAAGGTTGAAAACCTTCGGAAGAATTTGGAGATAAGCATGCCTTTCGCGAGGTGGTAGCTGAGATTCCACTACATCTCTGAGAATTTACGAAGGACATCACTGACGAAAAGAAAAAATAGTAGGAAGGGAATAGTAAATCCT
Source organism: Tetrastigma voinierianum (assembly GCA_016808115.1). Taxonomy (NCBI): domain Eukaryota; kingdom Viridiplantae; phylum Streptophyta; class Magnoliopsida; order Vitales; family Vitaceae; genus Tetrastigma; species Tetrastigma voinierianum. The sequence goes on from JAEQBH010008951.1 coordinate 29,396, forward strand.
CTTCCATACTTCGCGGTCACGTGTCGAAAGATTACCGGTAAAGAGATGAAGGACGGGAGTTTCACAATTCCTTGTATTGTCGGAGGAATTGAATTCCGGGAAGCTCTGTGACTCGGGGCAAAATATCAATCGATGCCTCTTTACATTGCTAAGAAACTAAGTTTGGGGAGTTGATTCCCACAGTGTTACTCTTGAATGGCGAACGGTCGATGAGTACCAAAACCTGAAGAGTCATTGAAGATGTCTTGGTCATTTTGTTCGAAAGTTTGTTTTTTGGTAGACCATCATTACGGACATGGAAGAAGATTCTGAAGTACCCCTGCTATTGGGAAGACCATTCCCAGCCTCTTGGGTATACGATTGATATCTGAAAAGGAGTTCTCATCTTGAGGGGTTGGAGAAGAGAAGGCTGGCGCATTGATTTGATCAGTATCTGAAATATAGACGAGATAAGGAAGGATGCAATGTAGGCGATTTTGTACATACTTCGACTCCGTTGTTACTTGATGATTGTAACACTCCGATTTTTATCAATGAAAAAGAGATGAATTTAGTATACTGAAGAGTCTATTACGAGATTTCCCATACAGTTTTCATTCTATAGAAAGCGTGTTGAGCTCAGCCAACGAAGCGATAATGGGAAAATGTTGAAAAGCGAGGAAATTAAAATAACCAGAACGAGTCTGCGAGAAAGGGCTAGTTTTTGAAAGAGTTGCCATGTCATTTAAAGTATGCTTACTTAGAATTACGAAAGAAAAACCATTGATCATTTCGGCCAGTTAAGTGAGGATGAGGAACAAAGGTGGCAGTATTAAGGAAACATAAGGAATCGCTAGCTTGGTCGTTCGAAGAGGCTGAGAGGGTATCGGAGTCCATCGTTTGCATGCATAAGATTCTGCTAGAAGGACTTCAAAATATACGTAGAACACCGGGGAGGAGGGTGAATCCGATGATGGAAGGAAGTAGTCGGGAAGGAGTACTAAGGTGATACAGAATCTTTGGTTTTATCTATCTTATCTCGGATAGTCCTTGGGTGAGCCAGTCCATTAAGCCAAGTTTCCAAAAGGGGGTTTACGTGATCGAAATGAAAGCGAATTGATTCCGGCAAAACGGTGGCGGGATGGAGGTATGTATTGATTACGAGAAAGTTGAATCGGCCCGACGAAAAGATCATTTCCCTTTGCACTTTCATGGATCGGATGTTGGGCGGGGTTAGCAAGGACGCACCCTTCGGCTTTTGTTTTACGGATGCGGTATTCGGGATACAATCAGATTGCTATTGCCTTTGAGGATCGAAGACCACGTTCCACATGCCCTTATGGTACATTTGCCTTGAAGGATGCACTTTTGGGTTATGTAATGCTCGGCTACATTCGAGAGGTGTATGATGTCCATATTCTCGGATCTGGTTGAAGAAGTGATGGAAATTTTATGGATGACTTTCTTGTGTATGGATCCCGGCTTTGATCAATGTTTTAAACAATGGAAGCAGTACTTCTAAAATGAGACAAGCTTGAGTTAGCAGATTGGAATGCCAATTTTATGGTGTGAGGAAAGAATTGTTCTTGGGCGTAAAATTTACGCTCTTTGAATTTGAAGTTGACGATCCTAAGGTATCCATTATCAAAACTCTTGCTACACCTACTACAGTAAAAGGAGTAGAGAAGCTTCTTGGGGCATCTTGGATTTTACGGGAGATTCATCGAATTTTTTCAAAATAGCGGACCATTATGCTGGAATTCTTGGAAAGAATACAAGGTTCAATTTTGATGACTCACGCGAGAATGCTTTTGGCAATCAAGCTCAAGTGGTCTGAGGCACTATAATGTTGTACGAGAATGGGATCGAGGGATTTGAAATAATGTGTGATGCCGGTGATTTTTGCTATGGGAGGCGTGTTGGGACGAAGAAGAAAGTATTCGAGGGCCAATATCCTTCATGCTAGTAAGACCTTCAATGAAACGCAAAGAGAACTACTCAACAATGAAAAGGAGATGCTAGCCATAGTATTTGCTTGTGAAAATTTAAATGATACATTTTGGGATCCCATGTGGTAATTCCTGCGATCATACGTGACTCCAAATACTTGATGTCGAAAAGGAAGCTAAACGAGATTGATAAGGTGGGTCTTTGCTTTTGCAAGAAGTTTGATTGAAATCGAGGATAAAGGGATGTGACAATGTGATAGCGGATTCACTTGTCAAAGAGTAGAAAGAAGCCGAGTGAAGAAAAGAAAATGTTCGATTAGCAGAGAACTTCGAGATGAAAGCGATTGTTTAAGGTTTCACACTTGACTTCCATGGTATCTTGATATTGTGGTGTACGGCAATGGAGTAATGCCTTGGTCGGCTACCAACAGAGGAAGCCGATTGACGGCGAGATATTATAGTGGATGACCCACTATTATTCAAGAGAGGTGCGACATGATAATAAGAAGATGTGTGCGAGAGAAGGTGGAAACAGGCAACATTTTAAATGAAGATGCCATGCATCACCATATGGGGGACTTTTGTTTTACGGAGAAAGAAGAACTCCTGAGATGTCTCAATCGGGGTTTTATTGGCCCACTATCTTCGAGATTGTGCGAGTGGGTGAAATTATTAGTGATCGATGCCAAAGGATTGGAAATATCGGCATGAATGAAATGCCCTAAAGGTATTATGGTGATACAAATTTTTTTGATGTTTAGGGAATAGATTTTATGGGACCTTTCCCACCATCATTTGGAAACTATACATCACGCTAGTAATGGTGCGATCTCAAATGGGTGGAAAGCCGGTGGCTTGTCCAAGGAATGATGCTAACACGGAGTTTTGGGTTTCTTGCAAAATATTTTGACGGAGTTTGGAACCCCCAGAACCATCATTAGTGATGGGGGAACTCATTTGCAAAACAAAATTTGCAAAACTCATGAGTAAGGTATGGGATCAAGCATGTAGTAAGGTTTAGCTGCTCATCCCAGAACCCGATGGACAAGCGAAATTTCCAACCCGGGGAGATCGAAAGAATACTTGAAAAGGCGTGAGCTCGAGGCGGAAGGATTAGTCTTCCAAACTTGATGATGCACTTTGGGCTTACGGAATTTGCATATAAGACCCCCATTGGAATGTCCCCATCTGTGTGAGAGTTGTTTTTGGCAAACCATGTCATCTACCTCTTGGAATTAGAATACAAGGCAATGTGGGCCGTTAAAGTTAAACTTCGATTTGAGCTGAGGAAGAAAAGATTGCTCAATGTCTGAATTGGAAGAGCGAGAAATGAAGCCCTATGATAATGCTAGAATATACAAAACGAACAAAAGAAATGGCATGATCAGAGAATCTTGAGAAAGAGTTCGAGCAGGGAGAGCAGGTTACGCTTTTTAATTCTAGGCCCGAAGTTATTTCAGGGAAGTAAATCCGATTGGAGTGGGCCATACACAGGTGGTATCCAGTACACATTTAGACGATAACAACAGAAAATGATAATGGGGAAGAATTTAAGGTCAATGGACAAAGGTTAAAGCATTATCTCAACGAGGAAGGAAATTGAAGAACTCGGTAGTTCTTGAGGAAAAAGAAGAGTACCACAATGACACGTCAGTGGGACTCAGCGGCTTGACCTTCAATGGGAGGCAACCCATGAGGATTTAAATTCGATTTTTAAATTTTGAAATATTTCTTTTCTTTTAGTTCTGCGATAAATTAGGTCGATTTGTTTAGAAGGATAGATTTAATTTTTAGAAATCGATTGTAGTTTGGTAGGAATTTTCTTGAATATTGCGGTGATCTTAACGAGGGTTAAAGGCCGAGGAATAGCAAGGCAACTACGATAATTCGACAAATTGCGGAGAGTCGCGACATGAGAAAAGGGAGTAACCTTCTCCCCAGCTTGAATACTGTGATTATATTTAGTTAATTGTTAAATCTTACGCTTAAAATATGCACGAGAAGAAATATCTAAACGGGTGGGATCGATAAGAGAATTCAAGGTTTTTGGAAATCATTGGAGTTAAGGGCTAAGGTCACGACCCGAGGAAGAGATTTATGTCGCGACAAGGCATTGTCCTACAAAACATTGATATCGTGACCGAGTTTGGAAAAACGGCTAGTGAGTATAGAGGAAGGGAGATACATGTCGTGACACCACTGTGATGTCGCGACAGCGAATTAAGTTTCAAAATGGAGAAGGATTGTCGCCACATCAAACAAATCCTGGAAAACCCTGTATTGCCTCGACATCCCCAGGTATGTGAGACATAAGTGAGACATGTGCCAGCTACTCACTTAAGAAAAACCACTAAGACTAATGATCTCAAAATAAAGAGCGGAATTGAAATTAGCGACATGTCTTCATTGAGCATTAATTAGCCTGAAGCATTGATTGAATTGCAGCGGTTGGAAACTATTTCATTCTCCAGTACATAACCATTCACCTTCGTCTTCATATGGTCTACGACCTCGAAACCCTGGCATTCAAACTTTACGAAAAGTCTTCCTCGTTCCTGATGAGCGCTTTAAAGAGAATTCCCTTTGGTCCTAGCACTAGAGCGAGATTATGAGAACACGAAGCAATCGGAAAGAGAGGAAGAAGCTTCATGAGGAGCAGACCAGATGAGATTGTGGGAAAACAAAGCGAGGAGAAATACCATCGAGAAAGCACCGAGCTCAAAGGCTTCTCGTAGAAAAAACGGGGAAAAGGAAAGGGAAAGAGGAGAGAAAGAAGAAGAAACGAAGATTTAGTCTGATTGACTTATTCCAGTGGAAGAAGTATTATGCTATAGCAAGGGGTTTGTTGTTGCGAAAAGGAGATTCAAAAACCACTGTGACTCCTTTCAAGGAGATGATAGACGAGAGGATGGGAGGGGAGTCTGCGCCTGAAACGGGGGTATACGGCCGGTAAGAGAATTTTTATTCGAAATATGGTAGGTAGGAAGGATGGAGCGGTTTTGTTTGAGGAGTGCGGGTATCTTACGAAGCGAAGCCATCAAGCAGGGCCTATCGTGCAAACGGGTTCACAAACATGGTTCCAAATTAGAGAAATTGGTGGGAAAACTAGGAGAGTTTGGAAGAGGATTGCGAGGAAGCTCACTAATGGTAAAGTGCGGAGTTGAACCCGAGAAGAAGGAAGACCCGGAAGCAGTGAACGAAGCCTTCAGAAGAGGCTAAGGTATGGTTTTATTTTAAACACGTTCTTGTTGACAAAAACATGTAGCCTGCACAGTAAAACAAAAATTTGTGTTCGATGTATGCCATACTGAGGGGTATAAGATCGATATAGGAGTTATCATCGATTCTATCATGAGAGATATCATGAAGGAGCGAGGGTGTATTCTCGCCCCGTAGCAATCAACGTGCATTGCTTGAAGAGGTGGGGGTCGAAGGCCCAGGTCGGGAAGAAAGTACCGAACTTCACCACTCCTTCGACGGGGGGAGTTAGCGAGGACCCGAAACACAGAAAGTCTTTGGTGGAAACGAAGAAGCTCGGGCGAAGAGCCGGAAAAGGAGACTCTAGGGTTCTTGATCCAAGGAATAGAGCACCCAGAGAAAACTCACCGGACAATAATGATTACATGTTTGCAGGCCGATGCGAGGCGAGATGAAGGCTGACCCAGTAGACTTCTCCATCCCCTTGCAGGTTCTCCTCTGTGCGGAGACGAAACTTGACTGGAGAAAGCTCAGGGAGCCTGAGAAACGACTCGATCTTGGAAGCTCAGTGCCTTGGAAGAGAATGAATGAAAGAAGGATTGGAAACTGACGAATTCGGAGAAAGCATTTATGAAAAGAATTGAAAGAAGAGAGACCAACGAGTGGGAGGAAGAATTAAATAGAAAAGAAAGGCATGAAGTGGAACTTCTGTTGAAGAGAACAGATGGAGAAGAGTTGGATAGAAAGAGGAGCAGATGCGGGAAGAATTTTGAGCGACGGGAAGAGTTTAAAAAAGAAATGAAGGGAAAGAGATCACAATGCATTGCGGGAAACTCAAACTTCAGTCATGAAGCTTTTTATAACAACCAGTTTGAGCGTGATTCTCAACTCTGCTATGATAAAGGAAGAATGCGAGAGCGGGAAGCTAAATCTGGGAGGCTTAGTAAAAGGATTCAAGTTTTTGTACAAGTCTAAAAGATTTTGAGAAGAAATTGGATGATAGAGATAAAAATGACAGGATCACGAATCCTATAAGCAGAAAGAATGGCTGGAAAACTTAGATCTGATTAACAACAATCTTGCCAAATTCCTAGAGGTTATGACTGAAATGGAAAATACAATGAATGGCTTGGGAAAGAGAGGCGAGGATGAGTTGAACGAAAAGTTGATCTCTAATGAATTTTCCCTTGAAGAACAAATGGAGAAAGGAACCAAGAAGAAAGGAAAGAAGAGAAATGAAAATTCCTGAATTTCGGCCCATTTAAATGCATTAGACCTAGACCACCCAACATCTGCTCCTGGCTATTTCAAAAGAAAAAATGGAGCCTTCTCCCTACCTAACTCCATTGCCATCCTTCTCTCCTTATTGTGTATCCAACTCTTTTAATTAAATCAGTAATAAAATGAGAATTTTAAATTGAATTGTTGTGTGTTAATTTGAAGTTGTTTGATTCCATGATTGTGTTGCTTTGTGATTGAGTGAGTAGGAAGTCAAAGTAGAAATTAGTCCAGAATAAAAACTGCTGAGGTGTAATGAGCTAAATTGAATGAAGCAGTTAGATTAGGAATTAGCTGAAAAGTAGAATAAGGGCCAAATAAATACAGTTTAATTGAAACACAAGGTGCAAAAGTTACTTAAAGTTTAGCTGTTAAGTCCAGAATTGAGGAAGGTAATACAATAGAAAGAACAAAACATATTTTTGAGTTTGTAGTATGAATAATAAGTCAAGGAACCTGTTGAATATCAATTAATTTAAATGCTCATTAACAAAAATGAGTCAAGGTACTCCCTATGGTTAGTCACAATTGTTGAGCCAAATTCTAGAATTTGTTAGATTGTGGTTGAGCGAAATCTCGTGATACAGCTGACAAGAGATGATGCAGGCCATTCTTGGACGGTTGAGCCATTCTAGCCATCCTATTCATATCTTTGATGCATATCTGAGTAGTTCAAATTGAGCCAACAAGCCTATTTTTCAAAAACAGACCAATGGAAACCACAACTCATCTTAAAACATCAATCCTTCAGTAAAGAACCCATGATTACCCAGGAATTCAAGGAGGAAGAAAGAAATGAAGTTTGGGGGAGTATAGATTTTGAGAACTGAAAGGGAATGAAAAGAAAAAGACAAAGAGTAGAAAATGCAATAGAAAAGAAAGTTATAGGGATAAGTTTTATCTTGTGGCCTAACTCTATTGAACAATTAAGTTCTTAGGGGTGTTTCAACACCTAGTACCTAATGCCATACGAGTATAGGGAACTACTAACCCAAAGTTAAGCTAAGAGTGTTAGAAAGCCTAAAAAGTTAAAACATTGCACTATCTGCGAATGTGGACAAACAGGAAGTTTCCCCGGTGGAATTACAGCCTTCTTGTTCTCTTGAAAAATTAAAGAAGATATCCCAAACATGAAGTTTAGGGAGTTTATTATAGAAACTACAAGAAGAAAGGCGAGAAGATGAGAGAAAGGTTCGGGTAATCTTAACCTAAAATTCCTTCCATCTTTACCCATTACCGGAGCCTAACAAAAACCCAAAAGGAGCTGATTGATCTTGAAGGCTGAAATCATCTACATTAGTGGAGATCAATATGAAAAACAAGCCTATGGAATTTGGAAGAATAAAACTTAATCAAAATTGTGAGACTTTAGGGAGTTAAATGACTCGATATGAAAATGAAGGGAAAATAATCCTATTGTTCTTGAGGATCCAATGATTATGTTGTTTGTAAAACAATTTCAACAGTTTAGTTTTGCATAGTATAAAGAGTAGAGACCAACCTTGAACTGGACTTGGCTTCATGTAGAAAATTATGCATACCTTGCATTACTGATTAAATTGAATGCCGCTGCGAGCAATTGAGGAGAAAAATGTCCTTTTGTTTTTTGAGGACAAACAAATCTTTCTTTCTTTGCTTGAGGACAAAAGCAAAATTTTAAGTTTAGAGGGGAGTTTGATGAGCTTAAAGTCATCTATTTTTAGTGCATTTTTACATGAATTTTCATATCAAAGAAGACAATTACTTTGCGATATGAAACTCACCCATTTGTTATTAGCGGGTAGAATGGAAGAAAGAAGAAAAGCGGTATTAGAAAATGCGAAATAAGTGGAATAAAAGTGCAGTCAATTGGCAGAGCAGAAATGAAAAGAACTGGCTGAGTCATTGTTGCAGTTTTGGGGTTACACAGTCCAGTCATGAGGTCGCGACATCAGGAAATTGAAGGAAATCTGATGCAGGTCGCGACATGGATAACAAGATATTGAGGTCACGTACGAGTGCTCATGAAATTTTGCAAAGAAATGAGCTGAGGTCGTGACGTGAGATCGAAGTCATGACATCAAGAACCACAGTTCAAAGCTACAGAGTCATGAGTCGAAGTCGCGACAAGATACTGATGTCGCGACATCAGGAACAAACAATTGAGACTTGTGGAGGCATGAAGTGATGTCGCGACAAGGGATTGATGTCGCGACAGCAAGAGCAATCAAAGGAAAGATACAAGTGGCGACAAGACTGGAAGCATCGTGTCGATTGATGTCGCGACATCATATTGATGTCGCGACATCATGAGGAGACAGTTGAAACCTGCATATCCTTTAGTGATGTCGCGACAAGAGATTGATGTCGCGACACGGCGACTAGGTGAATCTTGCGAGAAGACGGGAGCGCGTCTCGGCGTGAGATCAGTCAGCGACTTCAAGCGACCGGTTGAAACCTCTGAAAAGGCGTGACTAGATGTCCGCGACAAGAGGTGGCGTGACACCAAGAACAGCCAGTTGAAATTTGAGCTAAGTCGATGTCGCGACAAGAGAGATCGATGTCGCGACATGTCAAAGAACCTTGGATGAAAGTTGAAAGAAATGAAGCTAGTATCACGACAAGAGATCGATGTCGCGACATCAGAAGATATCAGTTGAAAGATGCATTTCATTTAGGCGATGTCCGACAAAGAGAATGGCGTCGCGACATCGGGAGCAACATGTGAAGCCTACGAGGAAAGTAAGGCGTCTTCGTGACAAAGAATGATGTCAGCGACACCACTAATGATTAGTTCAAATTTGTATAGACAAAAGAAGCTAAGATTCGCGACATGGTCAGTCGCTGACATGGATGATAATCGTGACAAAGGAATTGAGGTCGCGACTTGAACGGTGGCTTGGGCACGGATGCTCTAAAATCCACGGCGGGTTACATTGGGATTAGATGGCCCGAAAAACCCTATAAATCTGTGACTATCGGAGAGAGGCGGCTTGACTTAGCGGCGGAGGAGAGATGCGGATATTTGAAGGCTCATTTTTAGTTTTCTTTCTTTCCTTTTCTTTTATTTTCTTTAATATGGATAGATTAGATTAGATTTATCGATCTAGTTTTTTTTCACGGAATCGGATGTTATCGTTTTGAGCTAAAGCTGAATGCAGAATTCAATTCTTTTCAAATTACTACCTGGAATGTTGAAGTTCGAGACAAATTTACAGGTCGGCCTCCCGGTTGAAGCTATCAGTTGTATTCTTATGATCGGAATCTTTGGCCCAGCGTGTGTAATTCGATGGTGGGGAACCCAGCTTTCATTAAGAGAATGTTATTGTCAGAAATTATCTTTCCTATCGTTATTTCCAGCAAATTGTGAATTTCAGTTTATGAATTTACTTTCGGTTATGGGTTTAAGGTTTTTGATCTGAATATCAGTTTCTTATACCCGTATTAAGAAGCGTTTCATTGCTCTGATTTCAAGGAGTCCTCACGGTGACCACGGAGATGACAAATCCTAGGAGTTATGAATATTTCTTTGAAGGTATAACCTCTTATTAGAATCCCCAATGAGCTTTGTGAGTTTACTTGATAAATCCTCTTCTCACTTGAAATGAAACGAGTTGATTGGAGTTATCAATTTAAACAAGCGGGAGTTCACCTCGGTCGAACCAGTGTAGCCAATCCGTGTTAGATGAGATCTAATAAAGGAGGTGATCTATATATTTTAATTTGGAGGAAGAGTAACCTGGAAGTTGTACATCCTTGCTTGTAGATAGCAGGAGCTAAGGTGTACGAGTCCATAAAATGGGTATGAAGTATTGCGAAGAAAAATACCCCGAAATTAGGAAGTCCCTGTTAAAAGTAGTTATCTAATTCCTTGTATTGAGAGAATCGAGTCAAAATTAGATAATGAAATGTAATTAATGGAGAGATTGACTGAACTATTAACGCCATGGGCCAGATTTTGAAATCTGAAATTCACAAAACAAAATTTACAAGTTGACAACGAATTGATGCTTCACAATAGCATTGAACTTAATCGTTCTCAAGCGATAATTATTCAGGAATTTTCTATTCATTTTCCTAACTGTGTTCTTTATTCTTTATATTCAAGTTTATTGTTCATTTCGGTTATTTCCATTTGATTTGTTTAATTTTCCGGCACCTTAATCTTTAGATCTTACTATCATTTAGTGAGGTCAGATAGTATAGGTGAGTAGTCGAGGTAGTTGATTTAAGATTCTTGAGATCTCACGTAGGATCGATATGCGGACTTAAATCCATTTGTGCCAATAGGCACAGTGCACTTATGAATGTCAGGACGAGCCAAACTTTGAAAATGATTTACTCTAGGAGATTTTTGGTTTATATAGTATAATGTCATAAATTTGTGTGTGTTCTTTGGTCTATCAACAAACACACTAGCTCGGCCCGGTGATGGGGGTGCAACTATCATGGCATCAGGTGCCTCAGTAGTCTCAGAACTAAAACACATTTGTCCCAAGGCCTGTTGAATGCCTTGGATCACATTGTCCTCTAAAACTGATTAGTACCCGTAATGCGGGGAGCATGCTCTAATCCTCTAATAAAGTAGTCAGCCAAATGAAAGGTATATAAGCGAAGGGCATAATTGAATGGAACCCCAGACAGGTGAGCCCTCACCCTATCCCGGTGCAACTGCACCATGTGACGTGCATCTTCCTTTGTAGAAGTGTAACCTAACCCATAGGGTATGTCATGATCAACTGTAAAAGTAAAACTCCAGTGGCCCTATTTGTGTCGACGATGACCCAAACCCGGACATATAGGACATGCCTCTCTGTCATACTAAGTACCAAAGTCTTGTTGTCTTCGACCGAAAGACATGACACCGGGTCTCTGGCATCATCCTCTAAACTAACAACTTTGAACCTCATGAAAGTAAACTTGATCAAATAGGTCGTCCTCTTATGGTGATGTAGCAGAGCCCGGAAGAGTAACAACATCTTTATCAGACTGTATCGTGATAATGTGCCCCTCGTGTATAAACTTCAACTTCTGATGAAGGGAAGATGGTATAGAACCCGCCTCATGAATCCAAGGGCGGCCAAGAAGCAGGTTAAAGGATGACTGAATCCTCAAAACTTGAAATAATATGGAGTATTTGATTGGCCTAATCATGACATGTGTACTGAGTGTGCCCATAACTGTCCTCTGAGTCCCATCATAAGCTCTGACGGTCTGTGAAGAAGGCCCAAAATTAGTCGGTGAAAATCCAAGTGCAATGACAATAACTAACGGACAGACGTTCAGGGCAGAGTGTTGTCCAGTAAGACAGATGACACCCGACGGCCTGAACAAGCAACATCAATGAATAAGGGTTAAACATGATCTGACCCCTTGGGTGGTAAATCATCATCAGAAAACACAATGCATGTAGCTTTGTTGGCTGTCAGAAAGTGAATAAGCCCCTCAGGGGTAGTGGCAGTGTCAACTCTAATCTGACTAAGTGCTCTGATCACTGCATCTCTATGAGTAATGGATGAGGCCAATAGGCTCCAAATGGATATATGAGCTTGTGTAGTGCGCAGCTGGCGTAGAATCTCATCATCCTCTCTCTGAACATCCTTTCTAGCTGTTGTGCCAGTAAATGGCCTATCAACGGGTGGAGGCTAAGCTACCCTCCCACTTCGTGTAACAATCTGAACATCCCCGTGAATAGGCCCATACTCCTCCGGGAACATAATGAAGGGTGTCATGGCGAGGAACATCTTTGCATGTAAGTATACGGGTAAAGTGAAATCTATTTGGAACCTCATCTGGGATAAGTCTAAATGGCCTAGGGATCTGCTGGCCAGAGGTGTATCCACTAAAATCTGAGTTTGTAAATAAACTGATCGGTTCTGGAGCCTCTCCATCCCATCCCATCATGAATATCTCATCTCTCGAAAACTCAACCGAATGTACACTACTCATGGGTAGAGGTACAGCTTTAGAGTCATGAGTGGAGAGAAGGTCTTTAGTCATTGCAAGGGTCCCAAATCAACCAAACCCTTATCAATCAAGACATGAATGGCATGTCTCAGCATCGCACAATTGTTTATATCATAGCTGCCCTCGAGATAGTAGCACCGGTGAAGATGCATACTGAATCCTAGTGAGGTAGGATTTAGTGGTGGTTTGGGTGGTAGTAGAGCAATCAAACCCCCTTCAACCAATCTCTGAAATGCTCGACTTAGTGGCATCTCGAGTTGTGTAAACTGCCTAGCCGGCCTCGGTGGAGGCGGTACTCTCTATTGCTGATGGTACTATACAGGTGGCCTTTGAGGTACCTGTGTAGCATATACTAGCTATGGTGGTGGATGTAGATAAGTAGGCCCAGTCGGCCTATAGGGAGTAATTGGTCTGTACTGATCCTGTTGTACCATCTAGTAAGGAATATCTGCAGACTGTCTATGAGTTTGTGGCTGACATGAAAACCTATGGCTCGATGTACCAATAGCACCAATATCTGATGATCTGGGGCCTGACCCCGGCTTATTCCCCTTTGAATCTGGAGGGGAAGAGTCTGCCCATAATCCTCTAGCTGTGCCTTTCTCAATGCCATAGAGGGCCTGAACCAATGATCCAAAGTCTGTCTATGGAAAGCCCATGAGATGCCTAGCAAATCGGGGTTGAAGGCTACGCATAATCATGCTAATTTGATCGCGCTCTAAGAACTACATCTATAATCTATGCTATCTTCTCCTCCAGCGAGGATAAATGAAGTATTGACTCATAGGCCTCTGCACAGGGCCTCCAAACTCCCTTAGGGATCGTCCACTATAATTATTAAAGAATATTATCTGATAAACTCCTGTCCCAAATCAGCCCATGTCCTACGTCTCGAAGGGTCTAATGAGGCAAACCAACACTGAGTGGCACCACTCAATGACAGAGGGAATAGCATAATCATTTGTGCCTCATCCAGTCTATGCCCACACATAACAGGGTTGTATAACTGAAAGTGAATCTGTGAGGCACCTATACAGTGTATCTCTCGATGAGCATACGAAACTGAGCGCAGAAGTGCCTTTGGAAGATCATCATATCCGTCCCAACCTATAACTCCATCAAAAACATGCAGAGACCTGATCCTCTGCTCAATCCTATCGATACAGGCCTATGTGCCATCAATAATCTGTGTAGGGGCCACTACAAAATGTGGTGTGGTCTCAGTCTGACCGTATAGTACAAATGCTCCAAATCGTGGGGCTGATTGAACAAGTGGTGGTGGTGGAGGTGGAATTGTATAGTCCTACGGTACAGTGGGTCTAGATGGTGGTGGTGGTGGTGGTGGAGGGTGCGATGGGAGTCATGCGGGAGTGCTCCTTGGGAAATCGGCAGTGGTTGGGCACGGTGCCATCGATCCTCACGTGCTAGTCCGATGTAATACAGAGATGCCGTAGTGTTGAACAATCTCGACCAACTTTGGTCAACAATGGCGTGCGAGGTCCATATCTCTAAGATATGATGTACGCCCTAGCGGCGTAATGAATGCGATCATCTAGCACAAGTCTACCTCAGGTTGGTCCAAGCTGAGACCCGAATTCGGTCTTAATCAACAATCCTTCAAAAGAGAGGAAAGAATATTTAGTCCCATGACTATCAATCACAGAAATCAAACCCGGTAATGTATCACCCAAAATCTCAGAAATGAGGCCCGACATGCGTGTCAACGGCTCGTGATATATGGCTTCACGGGTAGAGCGAGATCGACATGGTGATACCTCATGAACAATGTGTTTCCAGGCGACAATGGGAAAAGGTAAGTCCTAAAAGCTAGATGATTGTACCTAGACGGGATAAATAACCTAAGATCCTAACCAATAATCAAAATGACACACTGGCCACGCATGTATCCATGAAATCCAGCTCAGGGCTATACAGGTCTTCATTGTTCAGATATATATCATCTCCATAGTGCTCCCAAACATCGATATAGCCCCTATGCTAGACCCTGCTCCAAACTCTTAGCTTGGTCGAAGGCAAACAATTTGGAATGACTCTCAAGCAACTTAAGCAATCAATGAGGAATAATCGACCAAGACTAGTGATTCGAAACAAAATAAAGCGCCTTACAAAACATAAACAAATTAAGTCATGCAAAGAGGTATACATGTAACAATCGAGTCATGCGCAATGAGCAAGCCCACCACATAACCTACACACAAACTAACCATCTATGCCAATCAGAAACATATAGCTAGGTACAAATCAACCATGAGCAAGCATGCTAGAATCCAATAGGTGAACATTAGTAATTTGTTGTCAACCATGAGCAAGCATGCTAGAATCCAAACGATGAGTGTATGCCAAATACCAACCAGGTAAGTGATCATTAGTAATTTGTAGCAAGTCGTGGTCAATGAACCATGCTCGATATACCCAACTCAAGTTCAAGCTTGACCCTCTTATGAAACCAGAGATTCTGGGTTTGATCTCCAGTGGAGTCGCCAATTTGTTGTCCCTACCCAATCCACGGGCCGGCGCAACTCACTATTAATATAAAAAAAAGAGTTGATTTTCGAGCTTTGGAAAATCCGTCCCCAGTGAGGAACGGTCTTGTTTGAAGTTGCCACTTACTTTTTATTTTTATTTTTTAAAATAGGGAAAATGAAATAAGAACAAAAAACCCCTCATTTACTCAATCGGGGAAAAGCGTCCACAGCTGGATTTCTAGGTCAGGGGGATCGAGGGTTATAATGGGAAGGCACCTCGGGCGAGTGCACCCCTGGAACTTCTGTCTCTACTAATGAATTGGGTACATGAGAGCATATGGGTCAGGTCGATTGACCTTAGGCTATGTAGATGACATGATCACGAAACTTGACTTGAGTATCTAGCATGCATATAAACTCAACCAGTCAAAGCAAATGGTACGTACTTGAGGTCTCAGGCCATGCGTTGTAGAAGAAATTAGTCCAGCACACATAAACACATAACAAACATTCAAGATTAAGCACCATGCATGCATATGAATTCCGCAATCCTAAATCAAAGTGCGTACCTGTGGTCCCTAGCCATGCACTGCAGCAAAGGGTGAGTCAACCATACAACATGTATTCAAAATCAAGCATTAAAGTTTGCACCAAAGAGGAGGAAAGCTGGTTGAAACGAGGTAAGTGACTCCCCGAGACGTCATCTGGAAATCAAACTAGACTTTCCAAGACCACAATGCCCATAACTTCAAATGAACACACTAACAAACCAACGCAATAAACCTTAAAGATGGCCCCCAAGTTCCCCATGAAAATGGATTTGAGCCTCGATGGATTAGGACTCGAAAAAAAAAAAAAGCGAAATTGAGGGCTGCCGCAATCCTTTTGCATAACGGGTTGTGGGTTCCAAACCGATTCAGTAGATTGAGTAAAATTCCCAAATTTTTTCAAAATTCTCAATAATTGGGAATCCAACAAAAGAAAGCGATGCATGATTTTGAGTTCGGATGAAGGAGATATAGTCGAGAAACAAGCCCCAGTGCTCCCGAATTCAGACATGCTACAATGATTTTGCCCTGGCGCAGAGCTTTAAGGGGACTGGTCGAGTCGGTTGGGAAAAATTTTGAAATTTTGAAAGAATATTCCTTGGAGAACAAGGAGTCCATAAAAAAAACGGTGCACGATTCCGAGTTCAGATGAGGGAGATATGATTGAAACAAGCTCAAGTGCTCCTAATTCGACATACTCCATTAAACTCCGATGGAGCTAAAACCTTAGGGGTCCCCACTTGCTTCCTATGGCACTATGCCAATAACTAAAAAAATAAAAAAAATAAGCCAGGATGACACTCTGAAGTGAAGTACATACGCACTCAATGGACCACGTACAAGCCCATCCGAGGCTAGAAGACCGACTAAGCCTAAAAGGACCCCTAACGGTGCCATATGAGAACAATGGGTGAGTATGACACCCATAGGATAAATGCAAGTGTTGAGGGACAAAATTGAGGGTCTACACCCATGCTATTTCAAGTTATCGATCAAAATTGCTTGAATCACATATTCATGATATAATTGTTGGTTATTAGGTACATTGAGATAATTCCTTTTCCTTTTCATTTTAGAGCAAAATGAAATATCATGTAGGATAGGGCGGTTTGCACCTTGATCGTGGAATAAAGACAATATTATAGAATGGAGCGAATTTGGAGGATTACCAAGCGGATGTTGTTAAGTTCGGATTATGGATAAACGGAAATTATGTGGCGTTTCAAATTTCAATTGTATATGTTTTAATAGTGTTATTGATGTAATTGTGTCTCATTTTGAATGCATGTTAGTTAAACATGTTATATGAGTAATACCATCATATTTCTAAACATGTAGCTAACTAACCAATCTTCTGTCTCATTACAACTATAAACGTATAGTAGATGTTTGGTAGAGGTACTATAATTATGGTATTTTCAAATAAGTTATGGTTGTACCAGGTAGTACCCCCAGTATGTTATGGTAATACCACCACTATTTCTAAATACGTAGCTAATTAACGATCTCTCGTCTCATTACAACTATAAACATATAGTAGATGTTTGGTGGGGTTACTATAATTATGATATTTTCAAATAAGTTATGGTTGTACCAGGTAGTACCCCCAGTATATTCAAAAGACGATTTCTAAAAGTTTTATTTCTGTAATCTAGAAATCGTCTTTTCAAAAGATGATTTCTAATATTGCAACAACTTTTTTTTTATAATTTGATAAGTTATTATATTATAATTGAATGATAAAGTTATTGTAAATATGTTAATGTTTTGAAAAAACAAACATGTTGATGTTAATATTAATTGAATTTATGTTTGTCAAGTTATTTTAAATTATTTGTTAAAAAAATAATTTTTAGTATCTTTGAAAAAAATTATTTTAAATTATAGGTATTATTATAAATATATTTTTATATTTATCTTTATATTTTTAATATTTTAATGATACATCATTTTATTACTAATTAAAGAATAAAAAATGTATAACATATAAACAATGATATAATAATTTTAAATATATATTATTTCCAATATATATATATATATATATATATATATATATTATAAAATTAATTTGTTTTCTTATATAATTTATTATATAAAATAATTATATCAATTATGATATAGTATTTATAAATAGTAATATTTAAAAAAATATTTAATAATTGATATTAAAAATAATATTATTTATCAAATGAGATATTAATATAAAAAAATATGAATATTTTGATGGTTATTTTCATTACTTTTTCTACTTAAAGATTAAGAAACAACTATTATCAATTTTATATCCATATTCATGTAAAATTCATAACATTTCCTCTAAACTTGGTTTTGTAGGAGTCTTGATAGATAGCATGTGATTTGGCAAGAAATGAGCAACATGTTTATAAAAGGAGAGTCAATCGGGTGTCTCACAGCGCGTCATTAGGAAGATAAATTTTTATCTACCATCCGGAAGATCAAATGGTTCAACTCCACCCTGGTAGTATTCAAAATTCAAAGATTTTTTCAACGATATCTCACACTCTCAAATCCGAGTTAAAATGAAGAATTTATGGCCTTGACAAATCGAAAAAAAAGAAACAAGTTGATGACCAAATTTGTGGCTACACACATAAATTTATCACGACAAATAGCGTAATGTCGTGCGGAAAATTCTTTGTGTGTAGATTCTGTTCCCAAGGCACGACCAATTTCTTAATCATTATCTTTATTATTTAATTTTCTAGACATTTTACAAAAAAATATTTCCCTTTCCAAATGTCTTATTTCTTAAGGGGGAACAAAATGGTTCCATGCTTTGATATGATCTCTGAGCACCCTTGGCTTATACATACTGTGAATCGGGTGGGTTTGCATATCAACCTTTTAAGGGGATTTCCTTGATTCACAACTCCAATTGTTTGCTGAAGTTCATTGTTAAAATAAATATATTACTTGAATTGTCTGCATTGAGGGGATAATGAAATATGGCGATAATTCATGCATGAAATGACTTAAGCTTTCATGTAAAAATGGGAAAGTTCAGGATGTTCCTTAGTGATCCAATCAACTTTGTAAATTTGAACTGCCTTGTCTAGTGGCTGAGCAGTATACTCCATGAAGAAAGGTTTTTGGTTGGGTGCTTCTCCCATATGCGGCTTCATATTTGCATTCTTTATTATGATAAATGGTGAAGTCCGTGTTTGTGGTATATATGATAAAAGATAATTTGAATGTTTTTATGCGTGTGTCTAGGAGTTAATCTTTTGGGTGAGTTCTTGTGGGACTTCAATATGGTGCTTTGGTTTTACTTTTTGGTGTTCTCTCTGGAGCTAGGTCCTGAATGATACTTGTGCACATGCCTTCATGTTGCATGTCATTTATTAATTTCTTACGTGTTCTAAGCGTACTTGGTATATAATCGTTTGAATATGTTCTCTAGGTTTGGGATGCATCTCGCAGGCGAGAAAGACATAAAGAGGCAATGGCATATCGAGTACGAACAAGCGGGAACTTTGATCTGCATCATCTAATGCCTTTCGGATAAATCAGAAAACATCCTTAATGCATCTGAGTTTCTAATCCACATATGGTTGGATGCATAGATTATCATCACGAAATCGAGTCAAATCATTCGGGGAACCTAATCCTTCGACTTTGGAAATGATGGTATAACCGATGGAAAGACGAAAATTGGAGAAGTTGAACCTCAGCCTTCGGATTTCCCAGGGATGGTGAGTGTAATCGGATGATTTTCGTCGAAGCAATCCGCGAGAGTTCACTCATGAGGAAAGGTTCGATTTGATGTGGAACCTGATTTAGGGAGTAAAGCAATTGAAGCAAATGTGCTCCCGGCGAGGAAACCTCACCTCTTGCTTTGTCAAAGCCTTAGGGAACCGGCATGGTACGGGCGTCAACGCCTCGTTTTGGCCCGCAATAAGTGCCCAGAGGGAGCGAGAGGATACTCGAGTGGCTACGGGTTTTTCATCCTCATCTACTTTACAATAAGCTGTATACGAGAAAATATCTCTTAATTTCTTCACATATATTATGAGTTAGGAGAATCCCTATTCACAAGAACAATGCCCAAAAAAAAAAAAAAATTTATAGGCGAGTCTCACTCGTTGCAATGATCGTCTCTCCTTTGTTTTAACACCTAAAATGCTCATCCTAATCATTTCCTTATTATCATGCAAAAACTTAGGTAGAGTATATACAAGTGTAGAACACCTAAAATGCCCCTTGGAATGATGGAAGTACTAAAATGATGTTCGAACTCAAAATAAGTTACCGTTCTAATGATTCATATTGGCAAAATGGATTGGTACCAAGCTTCCTCATAACTTTTATGATGATTAAAAGGTATTACTTGCTCATATCTATTTATACCTGTACTGTGTATAATGAAACCCATAGTTTTAGAATATCTTCTACATCATATCTTTCAAGTTTGCGCACCCTTATTATCGAGAAGCATCGAGATGGGATAAAGCATACGAACAATGGGATAAAGTGGTTGCCATACATAAAAAATCCATTGAGTTTCATTAGATTGGTTTGTATGATTGGTCTACCAAATTGTATTGTATGGCATATTTTGTGGTTGTATTGCCTTCTTGATCATTCACTACTCTTCTAAGACAAGGGGCGTTGTTTGGGATAAATTTTTGTTTTAAGTTTACTTAGAGTTGAAAATTTGAAGAAAGCTGTAATTTCAAAGAAGCAATCTTCGTGTGTTGGAAATTTTACTGAACATGAAATAGCTTGTTACATGAACCCTTTATTTGTTTATTTATTGATAGCGTTGCATAAGCCAAAAAATGGATTTTACAAGAAGCAACATCATCTAATTATCTTCCAACATCATCTAATTATCTTCCTTATTAGATGTTCTCTTTCTCTCCACCTTTTTTTCTCTTAGCTAGAAGCTATTTTGGTAAATCATCAACACATTTAAGCTCTTATTCAAGTTTAAAAATTAGCTTTTCCAATTCTTAGAAGCTAGTCGACGATTATAAAGTTTAACGAAGCGTTTTCCTCTCTTGCTTGTGAATGACAGTGCCCTTATTGAATAATAGGATGGCAATTTCTTTGTAGTGTATGTTAAATTAATTTTGTTTTTTTTGCCTCAACACACATTTCACACTTATACTTTGCTTCAATTTGAAAAGTTGGTATATTATTTAAGTTAATTAACCTACGTAATGTATCATAATTAATATGTTCTAATCTATCATGTATTAGACGACTCAAACATGTAAGTAGAAATACTCGCTTTATTCATGTTAGACTTAATTACAATCATTATATTCAACTTCCACATACCATTTCCAAACGTACATGCCACTTTTGGATAATACAAACTATTTGACTCAGCAACCAACCCTAAATCCATGGTTGTTAAACGTGACTTGAGATACCAAGTTCTTTGATTTGGTATACAAACATTAGTCAATGTCAACTCCTTCCCAAACGTCATCTTCAAGACTACTTTTCCTTGGCCCTTGATCCCTAAAGTGGTAGAGTTGGATAAACACATTTTCCCTAATCTCAAATGGTTCAAAAGTGGAAAACATCTTCTTGTCCAAACATACATGGTGGTAGCACCAATGTCAATCCACCATTCCTTGGGATTGGATCCCACCAAGTTCACCTCAGAGATTACTATAGTGAGGTCAATGTCAGACACATTCTTAGAGATCTTGTCAACCACATTGGCTTCTTTGGGTTTGTTCATCTTTGGTAGTCACACTGTCCAGATTTGTGACATTGCTTTCCACGGTTGAAGCATTTCCCTAGGAACTTTTGCCTCTTGGAGATCCCTCCTTTGGGTCCCAACTTAGAGCCCTTCCCTTTTATTGTGCTTTTATCTTGGAACCTTGACCAAGTTCCTGAGTTTGCCTTCACTTCTATTGTAGTGTGAGCTCCTTTCTTATCAAACCCCCTGTTATCTTCTTCAATATGAAGCCTAACAACCAGATAATCCATGCTCATTTCCTTTCGCTTGTGTTTAAGGTAATTCTCGAAGTCTTTCCAAGCCGATGGCAGTTTCTCAATAACGGTTGCCACTTGGAAGCTTTCACCCAGTACCATTCCCTCAGCGTGTATCTCATGGATGATCACTTGAAGTTCTTGGACTTGACTAGCCACAATCTTGGAATCTACCATTTTGAAGTCAAGGAATTGACCCATGATGAATTTCTTGGCCCCAACATCCTCGGTTTTATATTTCTGATCTAGAGATTCTCATAGCTTCTTTACTAGTGGGAACATGGAAACCTAAATTTGGGAACTAGCCTCCACTGAACGAATATTTAGTTACCGGAAAGATTGGAGGGGTAACAAACGGTCTCGCTTAAAATCCAAATTTCTTAGGCAGAACTTCTCTGTATCATAATTTTCAATTTTCACAAGACCCGCAAAGGTGGCTCAAACTCAAATGAGTGTAGAGTTTAGCCTAATATGTTTATCTCTTTATCATATATTCCTTGCAAAAAGTCATTTTTGGATTCAGACACACTAGTATTGTTGGATTCATAAGTCATTTTTCTGCAAAACCCAACAAAAATGTCAAGCTTTTCCTTTAAAAAAAATGAAAATTACTTTTACAAAGTATTCTCAGGAAAGACTGGTGGGGTATGGAAACCTAGGTGCGAGTGTTCGACTTCCCTTAGACATAATATTTTGCTTCCGAGTAAAGGTGGAGGGAGTCTAAACGGTCCGGCAAAATCAAATTCCTTAGACAGAACTTCTCTGTATCGTAATTTCCAATTTCCTAAGACCATAAAGTGTCAAACTCAAATGAGTGTAGAGTTTTGCCTAATAGACCTATCTTTTTATCATATATTCCTCACAAGAAAAATAACAACTAAGCATGTAGCTTAGTGGTAGAGCATTCACCACTAGAATGTTAGGTTCCTTTTTTTTTTTTGTACTAGAAGGATTAAAAAAAATTTCCAAAACAAAAATTTGAAGATTTGTTTGTTTGTTTGAAGGTAAAAATGAAGAAATATACACATTGAGATTACATTGCAATGAGCTTTTAAAACCAAAATGAAGATCGATGTGGCTACATTGTAACATTTGATGAAGGGATCCCATCTTAGTGAAGACAATACTCATACCGAGGACATGGTGTTGGAATGTATTGATTATATAGGATCGAACATGCCATGCATAAATGTCTTGACTTGTACCCACAACCTCTTCATGGATAGGAAATTCGGGGTTCCACCCATGTTCATTTGAAATCCTTGTTGCACTTGATATGGAATGGAATGCCATTTGTTCAGCATGAGGATAATTTATCATTTCATATTTTTCATC
Organism: Tetrastigma voinierianum; assembly: GCA_016808115.1. Lineage (NCBI taxonomy): Eukaryota > Viridiplantae > Streptophyta > Magnoliopsida > Vitales > Vitaceae > Tetrastigma > Tetrastigma voinierianum. The sequence goes on from JAEQBH010008951.1 coordinate 52,088, forward strand.
AATGGAAGCCAAAGGATTTGAAGGAGGCTGACCATAACTCATTGTGTTAGGTGGAAAAATGTTGTCGTCATTTGATGAATCACTGTATTGAGTGCCAATGCTTATGGACTCAAAACTAGCCGACAATGAATCCTCATTGTAGTGTGTCATCTTTCGTTGTCAACCTCTATATGGCTTTCCAAGGCTTCAATACCTGGACTAGCTCTCCTAGACCCGTGGTCTTCATCTTGTGTAGCATGTGAAATCATCTTCACCAATGAATGGACTCAATGGATATTGACTTATTTGTCAATTTGTAATATCCCCACCATCATTTCCAATATCACTACAATCATTGAATTTTCTCCTCTTAAGCCATCATAACTTTGTAGTAAGTACAGCGAAGCTAGATTACTACTATGTTTAGCACTTGAATCAAGAGGTCAGAAAGTAACAACGGTACAGCTTGAGTCTCTCATTTCTTGGTGACTTTCACTATGAACTTCTTCGGATAAAACACGGTCCAATATCCTTTTGCTTCTCAAACATGTGCAGCAATTCATGGATCGGGATTTCCATCTTCATCATCCAAATGGAGAGGTCTAACCCATTGGAATAATTGATTATCCTTTTCTTCACCAAACTCAGCTGAAATGTCAAGTAAATCAAGGTAATTCTTTTCAGCAACTTTATCGGTCTCTGCTTGCATATCACGTTTCTTTAGTTTCATGTTATAGTAACAAAAAACTAATTGTTGGAGCTAGAGGTAAACAAGAGTCGGATTTCTTTATTTTTGTATGTGATGGAGGCAAATGTGCTCTAAATTTATTTCTACTTATTTGAAGAGATGCGGTTGAGAAATGACATAATGGCCAAATTCCTCAATATGGGAGCGTGGTTTCCATACATAAACCACCATTCAGTACACGTAAAAATAACTAACATTCAAATCTAATACTAACATGATAATAGACTACTTGCAAAGTTTTAATGAGAAATGTACTAGCCGGGAACCATTAAATCTCTTGAGGCTATTGCTTTACATGCATTCTTTTAGATCCTCTTTTTGCATCTCGAAACATTTTAAGTTATGAATTGAAAATGTACTTGTTAAATCAATATAAGTGTAAGTGTAACCAAATAAATTGAATCAATTAATTTGAATTGTAACCTATTAATGTACCTCATTTCCAAAATCACCAAGGTCTGTAGTAGTAGAAGATAATATTGCAAATACTTTATGAACGGCTTTAGGTAACTCAAGATTTTAACTCCGGATCTATATTTAAATCTTGGATTCAAATAATATGCTACAAAAGTGATTTAGAATTAGTATGTGATAAAAGGAAGATAATAAATGTGATTATGATATCGCTTAATTACTTGCTGCATGAAGATGATGTTTGAGGTTTCTATCCTAACAATCTGTGATGAATATTTTGACCCAATCTTTGGCATTGAGTTGATGTAAATTTTGTTTCATTACCCGAATCAACTCATACACAAATGGCATTGTTGGGACGACTTCAAAATCAATAATGCAAAGAACATATAGTGCCTCATAGATTGACACTAGCTTAGAGACCTTCTCCCAATATGTGTGATCAAACACGAGTACTTCAACCTCATGTCCAATGGTCGATCAACTAAGCTTGTGAGAAGCCCATTCATTATTAATAAAGATCTTCTTCAAATCATCCCTCTTTTTTAGAAGACTTTCTAGGGCGATGTAATTTGTCGCAAATCTTGTTGCCCTTGGACGCACAATATCTCCACCACAGACCTTTCTCATTTTCGCAAGTAACCAACCATGATTGTAGATGAAGTTGATGATTTTTCGTGCATTGGTAATCAATTCCAAAACAGTAGCTCTTTTACCAATGTCTTCAAACATCAAGTCAAAGCAGTGTGTTGCGCATGGAGTCCAATATAAATTGTACTTCTTCATTAGCAACTTCCATGCCTTCACAAATGTTGATCCATTGTCTGTAACAATTTGCACAACATTTGCTTCACCAACTTCCTTGATCACGTCCTTCAACAAACCATAAATGTATTTGTTGTCTTTTATCTTGTCGGATACATCAACGGACTTGAGGAATATTGTACTTCATTTCGAATATATCATGAAATTAATGATGCTTAATTTCATGGGGTCGGTTCATCCATCACACATAATTATGCACCCATAAGTCTTCCATTTCTCCCTTTGGATATTCACATAATCTTTCATGTCTTTATACTCTATATCCAAGTATTTGTTGTTGATTTCATATGGAGGTAGTGTCTCTATTCCCATGCCTACAAGTAGAATTAATGGAATTAATTATATGGTTTTCAATTATAATATAAGAGAATAATTTATTAGAAGCGAAAAGCGGTGTCACATACTAGTTTGTTTTGCACCAACAATCATGTTCTTGAAGTGGTGAGAGTATGTTTTGTGAGGCGTAACACTCTCATATATGAAAATTTTACTGATTAGTCGATCCATCGTTTTTTTGATTGCACCACCTTTGAAAAGATTTTTAATGTTCTTTTGTCTTGTTGCCGAAAATTTGTATAATGATGGAACAAGAGGTGGTGATGGATCCGATTGTCTCACACTTTGAGATCTTTGCATGCGGCTTATTGGATCAGTTGGATGTGATTGTGAAGGCTCACATGTTGCAATATTTCAATTAGAAATCGAAGTGAATTCGTTTATTTTATAAAAACTAATTTAAGTTAAAGATTCACTCATTTTTCTTTTGCCTCTCGTAAATCCTTCTTCTTGTCGGTTCCATTCACTAGCTTTTGATGCATGACATGCTACTCAAAATTCAGATATCTCATCAAGGGTCATGTCACTTGGATACATATTTACATCCTCCTCCTCATCCTCCTCATCCTCATCATCATCAATGTGATGTCTATCACGTCCCCCATTGTACGTAGTTCGTTGCAATTTCTTCTAGATCTACTGCTTTCTTCACTTTTGCTTTATTTTTCTGGTCTAAAGTTGCCTCATTTCTTGTTTCACTTCCGGAAGCACATTTGGACACTTTTTTGTATTAGAGTGGGGATCCAAATGTGATAAGTGAAATTTAAAGCGAGTGATCCCACCACTCTTTATCCACTAAACCATGATAATTGCATATTATTATTTCTATTACTCCACATGTGTGCAATGTTCAATAGATCAAGGCCTCCAATATTACTTCCACCATCCATCCTATTAGATTGGACTTATATAAACTATATTATTATCGATTCAAAATGAATTTATTTTCATATAAAACTCTGATTTATAATATGCATACACAATGATAACTAATATATAACTTATTTAAAATATTAACTAACATGAAAGGTTAATTAATTTATTAATATATTACTAAATTAAACTAATCTAAAATATAGCTTAGTATAAAACTATAAATTTATAATATGCATCTAGCGATAATGTAATATATAATTTCATTTCAAATATCAATTAACATGAAAATTATTAATTTATATATTATTACTAAATTAACTAATTGGTTTGTATATAAATATATATATTATCAAAATTAAACTAATATATAGTTATTTTAAAGAAGACATCACTATAATTAAATATATAATTTAATACAAAACTATATTATTAAATTTATAATACTATATAAAAGTAATATATTTCTATTTTATTAAATTTATAGTCTAATATGAGAGTATAAAAATAAAACTACTATATAGTTACAAAGAAAACGTTACTATTAATTTTATTATACTTTATAAAACTATAGTATTATTTATTTAATGTATACTATATATGACATTACCTTAAACTAATATAAAATTTATATTGTTATATAATCTAATATGAAGTATAAAAATAAAACTAATATATAGTTATTTTAATAGATACATTACTATTAACTTTATTATACATTATAAAACTATAGTATTATTTAATAATATACTATATATGACATTAAGCTTAAACTAATATAAAATTCTATTGTTAAATTTATAATCTAATATGAAATTATAAAATAAAACTAAAAGATAGTTGATGGGGTTTGAAATAATAGGTGCGCAAACCTGGGCGCCAAACCCAGCCCCGGGATTAAAAACGGGCCCAATACTAGCAATAGGTCTTTGATGACATCCCACGAATATAGGCCCACAGTAAAAGGGCCCAATTCACCCCCTTTAAAGAGGCAGCTACCCAAGGAATCCATATTAAGGGAAAACACTCAATCTCCACCAATCGGAAAGTAGATATTTCCCAATTGTACCCATCAATTATCCCTTATTAATCGGTTTACGATAAGGAAAGAAAATCTCCTACCCAGTGGGAGAAATATTGTATCGTCATCCAATAAGGAAACATACTATTCAGTGTCATCATCCAAATAGAAAAGTAATCAATTATCCCTTATTAATCGGTTAACAATAAGGAAAGAAAATCTCTCACCCAATGGGAGGAATATCATATCATCATCCAATTAGGAAAGTCATCAATTATCCCTTATTAATCGGTTTACGATAAGGAAAATCTCCCAACCAGTGGAAGGAATATCGTATCATCCTCCAATAAGGAAAGATACTATTCAATGTCATCATCTAACTAGGAAAGTTATCATGATCATCCATTATAATGCCGAGTCTTATCGGTGAAAGTGCGTAACATATGCCTGAAAAATTCATTCCTTAAGCGGAGTTTATTTTCTCTTTCCCACGAAAAGAACCGACTTGGGCATCGGAGGCAGCGGGCGAGCCTGCCCCTCGCGATCCTTTTGTTTTCTTATTTTGCCCGAGAGAAGCCCGACATCAGTCGACGGATCGGCCCGACCAATTCAACATGCTCCATCCTAGTTCGGTTGAAAAGCATCATCGTAGTTATTTTAAAAGACATTACTATTAAATTTATTATACATTATAAAACTATAATATTATTTAATAATATATTATATATGACATTGTAAACTAATATAAAATTATATTGTTAAATTTATAATCTTATATGAAATTATAAAATAAAACTAATATTTTAAAGAAGACATTACTATTAAATTTATTATACTATATAAAACTATAGTATTATTTAATAATATACTATATATGAAATTACCTTAAACTAATATAAAACTATATTATTAAATTTACTAATCTAATATAAAACTATATTTAAATAAGACATTACTATTAACTATTAAGTACACAAACTATAAATACAATAATGACAATTTAAAGTAAATTAACATAAATACATACCTTAATTCTTATGTTGAAACTTGGAAACTTTTCGACCTTCAACACCAAAATTCCCACTTTTTTTTTGAGATATATCTGAAAAATTAGATGAAAATAATTGGATATGAGTAGAAATTTGTGATAAAATATAATGATTTTAGAGTATTTATAGATTTTTGGGTCCGAGCAAGCCATTGGATGGTCAAAATATCTTTGTTATTTAATTATAACTGTTGGATTTAATTTTGATGAAAATTTGACCATTATGTATTCTTTAAACCGTGATAATCAATCCATAACCGTTTGGATCAAGTCAGGATTTCAAATCTGGCCGTTGGATAAAAAATATGACCATTGGATAGTATTCAAAATTCAGGTGAAATCTAGGTCGTAGAATCAAAGCAGATTCAAATCTGGCCCTTGGATTAGTCAAACTAGCCGTTGGAAAGGCTTGAAAATGCGGGTGAAATACGGGTACATTAGATCATTTGCGAGGATGATCACCATTTGTCGAATCGATCAACAGATTCAGCCTTGAGCCTACCGATACATCCGATGCATCGACGATATTTTTGCATCAAAGAAAAATCACACATGCGCGCGTGTGTCCTGATCGAAGCTTCGTTGATATATCGGTCCAATGCGATACTCGGTGATATATGGAGTCAATCCACCCGATATATCGGTGATATATCGTTGATATTACTGATTTTTTTTTATTTTTCCCTCAAACAATTATCGATTGTTGATATCGTATATCCCCTTACTAATATCTGATATATCAAATATTTTAAACCCTAGTTGCACCATAAGTTCTAAGTCTTGGAACTGGTATAAGTTCTAAGTGTTTTGTATACTCGTTATGGTGGAATATGGTTCTCAGTTTAGAGAATGTGGTATTTATTAGACAAAATGTGAAATCCTGCTAAAGTTACAGAAGATTCCCACTTTCAGAAGAAAGTTAGAGTGTTGCAGAGATGTAACAAGATTGTTGATGCCCTCAATGAAGTCGGATGGTGGAGACTGAAGAGTAGGAGTCCTCCTCGTGTGGGCCCCACCTCGTTAATTATAGAAAAGATTGAAAGTCTAAAAGGCGGGGCTGCTCTTTGATCAAGAAATGAGGCAACCGCCTATTTTTTCTCCTTGAGCATTATATGTCGCGAAGTGGCGTCGGAAGCCGAGGGGCTTTCGACAATTGGTATTACGCCTTTATACGACGAGTTCCGCTATGCTTGATTATGATAGATTTGAGAATGTGAGAAAAGTGGTAGAAGAGAAGATTATATGAGAAAAGAGTAAAGGGTTCTTTATCGGGTTTAATCACAAGATTTATAGTGTAGCTATCTTTGGATATTAGTAAAATGTTAGGCCCGTTTTCGACAGGCTAAAAGCTTGATGGTTTGCAAAATATTCGAAAATTAAAACAACCTAAACCTGCCACGGGGTCTCAAGTAATAAAAGTGGTTTTTAATTATGAACCGATTATCATTTCCACAAGGACTGTAGGTTTTATGGGGGATTGATTACCCCGGCTACTCGCTTAATTCACTATATGAGCCTCTAAATGAGTTGATAGTGAAATTACCAAACTAATAAAAAATAAAACTCAACAAAAACAACTAATGTCCTATGAGAATCTGAACAAGTAACTAAGATGCTGGAAAAGAGACTTTTAGGGAATTAGGGTTGAATACTATCTGTGATGGTTCATGTCTTGTCTTTTTAAAGCCCAGATTGGTTGATTTATGACTCGAATTGATCTGAGGTGGTACAAGGATCCCATAAATGTTCCCCATGTGTTTTCTCGTATTAGCTTTCTATTCACAGTTACGTCACTCTAGGTCGCTACTATGATACTTTTCAACTACATTTTTCCTAAGGCGCTTTATTGATCACTTTCACGTTCTTGCAGGCGGCCCAGTTGAGCTTGGATTGAATGTTGCGTTCTTGCAATCCTTACTTATTGTGCCAATGTCCTCTCATAGTGAAATCACCTGGTACTAGACTTTTCTAGTTCACTGGGTCTCTTTAACTAGTTGTTAGCATTCCAAGTGATCATTAATCCTCACCCAAGAAAATTAGAACTAGATTTAAGGAGGCTTAGTTCCGTCACTCTAGAAAGACCCTTGTAAAAGGATTGAAGATCCAATTCTCACAAGGTTTAATCAATTAAAACCATAATCATCATAGATCTAGCACTAAATACAACAAAACAAGTATATACCAACCCGTAATCAAAGATTAGACAAACGCTAACACTACATTTGATAATCAGCCCTATAGATGTTTAGCTGGCTGTTTCCCGACTATAAAGATCCACAAATCATATCTAAAATAACATGAAGTTGCAGAAATTAGAAGAGAAGGAATAGAAAATATAAAACATGGCTATAAGCCTTGAATGACCACAAATCAACTCAGTGAAATACTTGATCTCTGATGTTGTATTTTGCCCGCGATCCTTCAATTCTGAAAAATTCTCACAAAACAAACTAGATCTACTAAAAGTGGAAACTAAACCTAAAATGGAACAAAACTCTCAAGAAAGGAACCTAAAGGAAAGCCTCTCTCCATAGATATTAAACCTTAAATCCTAAGGAAAATGTCAAATATATACACCTCAAAAACTGGGCCCAAAAATGGAAAACAAAAATTGGGATGTGTCGCACGGTCGCAACTGTAAGTGGACTTGTGGTCGCAACCTCACCGAGGGCTTGATTCAAAACAAGGTTGCGGTCGCGACCTTACCAAGAGCTTGTCCGCACAGGTGGTCTTTTTTTGCTGCATGGTTGCAACTTTGGCTATTTGCGGTCGCAACTTTAGTTTATTCTTGTTCATAGTGGCTATTTAAGGTCTCGACCTTGGGACTCTTTTCGACCTATCTTTCTCATTTCTCATGAATTGCTTGTTTTTCGTCTCGTTTTCTTCATTTTATACAAAAATACCACACACATTTAGGGGTTAGATATAAAAAAACTAATTGGAGTGGCAGTTAGCATCAAAATCATGAATTATGCTATATTTTGCTTTGGTAAACACTAACCTAAGGTACACCTAACAGTAAACACTTGGTTATTCCGTGTTGTTTCTCTTGTATTGGTCTTGGTTTTCTTGTGGTGTGAAGCGATGAGAATCCCTATGTAATTATACAAATTTATTATATAAATGGAAATGAGATTGATTATTGTGTTGTTGTGAGTTTTGAGAGTGACATGATGAGGTTATCTTTGTTGGCTTGGTTTTTCTCCTGTGAGTTTTCCATAAATCTTTGTGTCGTTTATTTCTTTGTTCTTATTGATAATTTGTTAAGGTTGATCTTGGGGTTTTTCCTAACAACTTACTAATTAGTAAAAAAGTACAAAAAAAATCATATGAAATAGTAAAAAAAAAAAAAATACAAGGCATAGATGTGGTTGTAGTATAACAAATAAATATGGAGATCGATACCTCTTATTGATTGAATCAGATGAGATTAGTTTGAACTACAAGATTTATTGAAATCTAAATCTTAATAAATAATTGGTCAACATACATATCATACTTATTAATAATAATAATGTTTTTTTTACAGCAATAATAATAATAATAATAATGTTAAAAATAAAATTAATGATTTTGAGATTTTGGGTTTATATACATGTTGAGTCAATCAATCTTACTTTTACAACTTAAAATGGATCCAATCATCTTATAAATATAAAAAAGAAAATCTGAAAAATATTTTCACATGATTACCACCAAAATAAACTCATTCAATTATAATTTTCATTATTTGAGTAATTTTCATTAAATGTCTATTAACTCGTGTTACAAGTTTTTGACTTGTAAAAATTGGGTGACTACTTTGTCATCAACTTGCATAAAACGATTAACTTCATATTATTGACTAGTAAAAGTGCATAAAGTCTATTTTTAGCTGCCTTTACTCATTTGGAATCTCATATGGAACATTAAAGGTTCACAAAAAAAACAAATAATTATTTTTTCTTTTTTGTGTGGAGGTGTGTTCGATTAGTAGCTCATGATAGATAATCTCCGTGCAGATTGATATTGTGAATGTTTGCTTTGTATGCAATGGTAGTGAAAAATCTATCTTGAGTCTATTTGTTAATTGTGATTTGGAAGAGTTGTTGTGACTCCCCTCCATTATCATGGCTATCGGACCTCGTGACAACTTAGGACTCACCAAAGTTTTAGTTTAAGATGCTAGGTATAGGCGAGCTACTGGTATTTAAAGACCATGTCTCGACTTGTGTTCATATGGCGGAAGCTTTTAGTCTAAGAAGGAAGCTTAGTGACTTAAGGACTTAAAATGTAGAAAATTTAAGTCGAAGTGGATGCACTCCTTATAGTTCAAACACTATCATCCTCGGAAGTTTTGATAATTATGTTTTGAGCGAGATTAACATATGAGTTTGCATTTTTAAAAGGTCGAGCACGGTCACTCACTTCATTGTAGAACATATGTTTCTTAATATGATTATATTTAGTGGCTAGCTAATGCCCTTTTTTTTTAATTACTGGTGTGTATTATCTGAATCAATAAAAATTTTCCTATTAGCCTAGAAAATATTAATTATCAAGATCACTAATACATTAGCGCTCAAGACTCGGTTCAAAGGTGAAAGGGTGAAGCGGTTACAAAGAGCTATGTTCTAACATAAAAACACACTATTACATGCAGGCTTATCACTAGCATATTATCTACCAATATGTAATAAATTACATTTTACCCCTTCACGGTGCCCTTATTTGCAATATTAAAATTCATCTAGATTAATAAATGTAGACGAATATTTTAGAATATAAACAATTTGATAAATTAAAACATGATATTCAAATTTTTTGTTAGATATAATCCTTTAAAATATTACTACTTATTTTTAATAAACATTATCAATTACTATTAACAGGTTGTAACATGTAATTTATATACCAATTTTAAATTTGGTCGTTTGGTTAGCCTGACGGGAAATACTCCTTCGACGGATAGAGCCTTCATGACTGTGGAGGATGGATATACGGATTCGGCCATACGTGATTAGGGCTGGATTTTACGGCATATACAGCTTGGGCCACATCACAATCGATTGGCCACTTATCACCTCTCTCATCAAGAGATGGCGGCCTGAGACACACACGTTTCATGCGTGTAGGGAATGGCGATTACCTTGGGGCGTCGCCATCCTCCTTGGCCTTCGTATCCATGGCCCAGTAGTCACTGGCACCTGTGTGTTCGATGTGGCGGCGTTGTGCGAGGTTGCTCCATTGTCATCACCCGTCGATGCTGCTCCCGGAGAAACCCACTTGTCTCCTTGCGGTGGTTATGTTTCCAGTTATCCACCTTGCCAGCTGATGCAAATGAGGTCACATTAGGCGTAGTCTTAGCGTTAAGGTTCATCTTAGCGCTGATCGGATCCTTCTTGTTTGCGGACAAGAAGGGTGTGAATGTTCCCATGTGCTTTCTCCCACTACTACGAGATTTGATGCATACTGCAACTTATAGTTGGGGTGGTGCAGTACTAGCACATACGTATCGCGAGTTATGCCGAGCCAGCTTGGATCGTAGCCGTGGTATTAGCAGTTGTATTACACTCATACAAGTATGTAATAACTGGGAATGTATGTTGTTGTGTATGGATGAATTAGCTGATTAGGCCTAATACTCATGGTGGTTTCTTGAGGTCATTAAGCCATGTTGGCAGGTTTTTTTGTGCATGTTGTATTTTGGGTAGAACTCCTCGTACAAAGGAGACTCTGCCCGATTTTCGTTAAATCATGGGTCCCAAAAAGGGGACACGATTTATATTGTATTTCCTAACACAATATAAAAACCTCAATTTTTAGGACCAAATTTCTGTTTATTTTGTATTCAGCTATGGTCTTAGGAGAGACTTCCCGCGTCTCGGTCGGCCCAATTTTGGCGACCACACGCGGATCTAGCACCACCCGTTCGTGCCCTTCTGAGATGCCTATGTTGTTATCGGGGATGGAGACCTACACAGTGTCTACGATGGCTTACCCGGCTCAACCTCCGGTTGAGCGGAAGAGAATAGAAACTAGCTCTTCCATTCGGTGTGGTGGAAATTGCAGCACGGCATAGGTGCATAACCCGTAAATTAATACTCCTCTATATCGGGTCGGTAGATGCACGGACTTATTCGGAGTAATGGTTTTATGTAAAAGTATATGGTTCTATATTAATTTCATTCATATTCCGTAAAATTTATTGACTTCAAGTGTTCACATGTTGGTCTCATGGTAGCCATACGTGGGAGAGTTACTTGACCAACTTCCATATATCTGCAAGCGTCAGGAGATCTGGCGGACGATGTCACCGCTCATATGTTTCGAGATTGTTGAGTGGCATCGTCCGGAGCAGGAATCTGTGCCGAGTTTGGAATGCATCAGAGATACCTCCGGCTTGCTCTTATGAAGCGGCAGTTGCCTCCTGATGGATGCGTGGGCTGACACGGTAGCGATTGGCGGCGTATCATGCTCACGTACATAGCGTTATGGGATATGCGGCGGATAAGATCATCCACTTCACCCCTATGGTGGGTTGATGGACTCCATGATCCATACATGTAGTGGTATCATCGTATTACACGGCGTTTTATGACACCACCACTGCATAGGGATGATATGAGGTTCCATACTACAGCCGATAGTACTCATCTTTTGGTAAGTTAGAGTCATGTGTTTCTAAAATATTTTACCTAATATTAATCAATAGATTATGTAATTATAATTCTTTCTTTGGTTCACTCAGATCGCCGCCATGGCTGACATAGCCATTCGCTCTCGTTTTGCTACCGCTGGTGCGTTGTGCGACATACATCATATTGCCCGATCGGTGTTACACCAGATCGGAGAAGACCATCGCATCGCCGGGTACACTCAGGAGGCTTCGACATCACATGGACCATCGATTAGACCTCCGGTGTCGTCCACACCATCACGTATGCAGCCCATTCGAGGTAGAGGGGAGGGGGAGTTGATCGCCGAGGTCGTGCTCGAGATGGTGGAGTCGAGTCATGGTCAGGGACGGTGACAGCGGTCTAGGTACTTAGTAGGCTTTGCTAACCGATGCCCTCCTATCTTACCCCTCACCCGAGATGTTTATACCCCACACACTTGCACATCACCTTCCATACCCACTCACATTGACACATCACCTTCCCTACCCCCACATTACACATCACCTTCCATACTCCCACACACTTACATGTCTATACCTTATTCGATGTCGACAGAGACAACGTCCATAGCAGTAGATATCACATTGTCGTCACACCCTTTACCATCCTATACATTACCTTCCATGGATGATACCATCCTTGACCTTTTACCTAAGTGGGGTAGACTTCCAGCTAGGCGACCTCGTACTCGACGTGTACATCAACTACTTCATCCATCAGATACCTCGGCTCCATCGAGATGCCTGGCTCCATCGGCTCCTCGGCTCCATCAACTCCTACGACTCGAGTCTCGGACTCCACGGGATCCTATTGGCGGCCAATTTGTTATTTAAAATGTAGATCCTAAGAAATATATAAAGAGGCGCCATCTTATTAGGACACATTGATACATATTATTTTTATATATGAAGAGAATTTGTATAAAATGTTTTTAATATATTTAAATGTTTTGGTATATGCATGATTTGGTATATCTGATGTTTTTTGAAAGATTACGCATGAGGCGCCATCTAGGGTTTTTAGTTTTATACATGTCTGCTTTTTTATAAAAATAAATTTAAATTGGAAGTATTATAAAAAATTTTCCATTTTTTTACAATGCATGCAATAAAAAAAAAAATAACAAAAGTGGAATTTAGGCCTCTATTTTCCAAACTATTATTAATAACGATTTTAAAAAACACAAAAAACACAGTTTTAGCGCTCTCTAACTTTACCCTTTGACAACTGTTTTTGAATACCTAAAAAACTCAATTTTAGTATTATCTAAATTTAATATTTTGTATATTCTCTAGGTTTTTCAAAACAAAAACATGTTTATCTTGTTTTCAAAACAAAAACATTTGGTTATGCATGGAGGTCGTAATTGAGGTTAATGCAAAATTCCATGTTTCGATTATTAAAATGATAATAAAATTAAATGCAGGTAATCCTTGTGGAAAAATAAATTGATTCAAAATTTTAAAAATTAAACTTGCGAGTTCATTTTAATTTTGAGGCTACATGGATATTGCTTGTCCAAAATTTATAATTTTATATTTAAGTTATTTACAAATAAATATTTTCTTGTGAATAATAATAATGAAGTAAACTATATGATTATCATTTCAATATATGTAACAAAAATAACCAATTTTATTATCATTGGCTTTGGTAAAATTCAATGGTCGTCGTTGTGAGCAGCGACCTTTGTAAATTCAATGGTCGGCGTTGTGAGCGCCGGCTGTGAGCTTTGCCAAGGCCGTCGTTCTAGCGTGACCAATCATAACACACTAGTTTGATAATTTTTTGGAAACCTATAAATAAAATTTGGATTTTATTCAAAAGCTCATATTCACGTCGAAAAAAATTTTGCCCTTTAATTTCATATCTAGTATGGTTCAATTTAATTTGATCCTTTAAACATCATTATGTGTAAGTAGATTGATTGAATTATGTAGGAAGATGTATGAGGAGTATATAAATTGAAGTCGGATATGAATCTTTGATGGAACACGATACTGAAATGATTGAAATCGATAATTTTTGGTCGACATCTGTGGATGTTGGATGCAATGTTGGATTTGCATGGTGTAATGAAATTAGGCACTTTTTATTTTATTTTTATTTTTATCTTTTCACTTTTTCAATTTTGGTCTATAATCTTTATAGCGTATTTTTAGCGATGTGAGCATTATAGTGAAACACTGGGACATGGCCCACAACATTTGGACTGACCGAGGAAATGGCCCCCAGCCCTAATGGGCTTGGCTCATTTGGATCTAAGACTAACCATTTCATCTAAATGAACAAGTCTTTACTTGATTTTTAACCGATTGGGCGGGTTGTTAAACAAAAAGATAACTCTCAAGCATTACATTAGTAGAAGTGACATGACTCGGCCACGCGCCCAGTACTCGAGGACCTTGACCGTTCAACATCTTAGGTCAATCCCCCTCGATGCCACGACATATGGAACAGCTAAATGAAATGACAAGTGAGGGGTGATCGTGCCTTGGCCATTTCTAGTGAATATGTATATATGAATTTTTATTAGTGATGGGCTTACTCTTACTGGCTACCTTTTCTTTTTTGGTCACTCCTTATATATTAGAGGCTTTGATTGGTTGTATTTTTTTTTTATTGTGCTTATTACATTGTGTCTTGAAAATGTGAAAGGGAGATGACTAGTTAAGGGTTCTTGTCCTTTTATGCTTTAGTAGTTGACAGAAGTTTGGGTCACTGGAATCTTAGTCCTATAAAGAGGTTCCATGTGAGGACTAGAAGAGGAGCTTTTTAACTTGCATTTGCTCCAAGCATGTTAATACTAAGAGCTTTTTACTTTGCATTGACTCAAAGCATGTTAATATGGAGACAATTGATTACCAAGTCTCAACCTTAATTCTTTTTAGAGTTTCCCCACTGCAGGATATATATCAGACATTCACCCTTATTCTATGAAACCCCGGAGAATCCAAATTTTCTGAGGAAGAGTAAGACGGTAAATTTCGGTTAAAAATCCGGAATTTTTCTAAATCTCGGATGACGAAACGGATTTCACCATTGAAATCGTCTCGCAGAAGCTAGCTACCACGTCGAATTTCGTTGAATTCCGAAACATTTGGAATTTCACGTTGTTCGAGATATTGAGGGTAGTGCAGGACACTTGGCAGGTGAGGAGTGGCTCATAGTGCGCCACGTGTCAAGCGTATGATGAGTCAAACAATGAGCTCAAGTGGGGCCATAGGAGAGATGTGGCACCATGTGATTGGATATGGAAATCCAAGTAGAGGATAAGTGGATAGGAAATCCGTGGGCCCAGTAGGGTGGCTTGAGTGGCATGGTGGACATCCTTCGGCCCATCTTAGACCAAACGGTGGGATGGGAAAAAAGGGAAATAAGAAAAAAAAAAAAAAGAAAATGGGGTGTGGGAGAAGCTCTACCTTCTCTCTAAATTTCCAACAATCAGACAGGCGGTTTCAGGTAGAGCAAGAGGGAAAGTTTATCCTCGCACCTAGAGCTTCGCATCGAGACCGAAATTGGGGAGTTTTGACAAACTCCAAGAGGTAGGGGTTTTCTCCTATTTGGTTTAGTCTTTGGCTAAGAGTCATCCAAATTGTTGGTGTATTTAAGTCCCGGAGGGGGATGTGGTTGTTCTGATTCCGTCTGGGGCTGATCTTGAGGTTTGAGGACTATTTTGGGCGATCCTCGGACAGTGCGGACTATATTGTTTTGAGCAATTCAGATGAATATTCGGACGTGATTAGCCCCATGTGTGCTGTTTGTGTTATTGCTAAAGTTGAATAACATGTTGGTTTGTGAAAATTATGTTAGTATATGCATGCTTGATATATTAACATGAATTGGCATGAATGGCTTATTGCATTTCATATGCACGAGGACACCATAGACCAGTAGGTGTAAGTGCATGACATGATTTCGGTTGACCCGGCAATTATTTATGAATTATAACCACTATGATATATCAGAGGGTTGTCCACACAATTATTTATCAGAGTATGTCCACTATAATACATTGGAGGTTTGTCCACACAATTAATTATCGGAGTATGTCCATTAATAATATCGGAGGGTTGTCCACACAATTGGTATCGGATCGATCCACAAATATATATATATATATATATATATATATATATATATATATATATATATATATATACTACTATATATATATATATATATATATATATATATATATATATATATATATATATCGGAGGTTGTCGACAAATAAACAAATATCTTTGTTTTGATAAAAATCTTTCATACATGACAATTAGCATGTGTGAGTGAGTCTGTGAGGACTCGAGGCATGGGACGGGGCATGTAGACATTCAAGTAGGAATATGCATGATTTACTTGAATGTTTGTTTAGTTTCCATTGCATGAGCACTTAGGTGGGGAGTAACCCATGTAGGAAAATTCAACTACTGGGCATTGCTCACCCCGTCATGGGAATAACTATTTTAGTCTTGAGAGAGGAATTTTACTACAGGGATGGGACGCATCCGAGGCCTTAGAGGAGAAGAAATGGCTAGATTTGGCCTTATTTCTGTATTTTGTAAAAATCTGGGTGGAAGACCCGGTCTTTGTAATTTGTAATTAAAGAAAATTTGTAACTAAACTCCTTCTTGTATAATAATACATTTAGGTGAGTTTCAGGTTCGATAGCCTTTATGCCCCAATAAGGCAATTTTTTGTTAGTTTTACAATAAGTGGGACAAAAAGAATAGGTGCAAGGGACCAAATGGGGTGGGCTACTTCCCATTTCTAGTTCTGGGTCACGACACTGCAGTGGTGTCACGACAGGAAAGGTGTGGCGTGTGAAACAGGCGCTCCTGTGCACACAATAGGAAGCGTGCGCGCATGACAGGAAGGGCTGCTTGCGAGCAATGAAAAAAGGACCCACGTAGTGAGGCGTGTCTAGGAAGACCTGTCGCAACAAGCTTCCTTGGGTGCTCTGTCACGAAAGAGGACTCCTTGTCGTGACAGAGATGGCTCACGCTGTGTCGCAACACAGTCCTTGTGTCGCTATAGGGTTGATTGCCTTGAGGGATCAGCCTTGGGTCGCGACATGAAGTGCATGTCATGACAGTGGATGAGGTGCGCGCACCAACGCTCACGACCAGTGTCTTGCGCGCGCGGCATGTGTTACAAAAGAGTCCTGTCGCGATAAAGAATTCTCTGTCAGGACCGGCTTTCAAGTGTTTTTTGTTGCGACAGAGGAATCCCTGTCGCGACAGACTTGCCCAGGCTCTCTGTCGTGACAAAGATCCTCTGTCGCATGAGCTGTTGGACCTAGAATTCGCGACAAAGTTTCAAGAAGTGTCGCGGCAGGTGTTGGGAGTTGGGTGCTGTGGCGCCCCTAACCGGAGTAGGTGTCAAGCGAGAGTGTCATCATTTTTTTATTACTATAAACTTATAAACTTTAAACGTTCAATCATATAATGTTAAATACTTAGCTTGTACTATATCCTATAACGACGGATTACAAAATATATTAAGCTCCATACATGGAAATGTTGAACATTTACAATATTTACATTTACTTCATTTGTTTACAAACAACAAAAAGGATATTACATATACAAAATAGATCAAAGTCTTCAAGTGAGCACCTAACGATGTGTTTACCTTGGAGACTAATGTAATCTGTCCTCTTACCTGCGCTTCCGTACCTACACGGATGAAAACCAGTACTAAACTGCGCTTAGTGGGAATAACACATTGGATGACCACTAATAGAATAAATCTCACTTTACACATTTACATATCGTATAACATATCATATACTTATGTCATATTCTATACTTGTCATATACACATGCTTATATATATTTCCCATACATATAATTTACACATGCTTATGCAATCTTATACTTTCTTATCATATCATGTTTCATTTCAGGTCGTTTACATTTTTCTTCTTGTTCTTGTCAACATGTACTTGTCACTGTTTACATATCATCACATAGCAATGTTATGTTTCTCATATCATGTCATGTACTTTTATCATTTTCGAATCATTTGCGTATACTTGTCATTTGTTTCATGTCTCATGCCTGTATAAACCTTAGAGGTGGATAAAGTAAACTATAAGGGCCGAAGGAGAATTTGTATTCACTATCTGAAGCAGTGGTCTATAAGAGCGAGACTTAGCATTATCATTGTGGGAGACGATAACCATATAAAGGGCACGAAGTGACTGTTATCTGTAGAGACAATGACCATCTATAAGGAGCCCAAAGGAGGTATGTGGCCAAACATAGCCGGCCAGTCAGTATGTTTGCGAGACTTATTTTTTCCTAATAGGCATGTCCATCTATCTCTCTACCATGTTCTAAGCAGACAATCCATGTGTATTTTATGTTCAGTACATATCTCATATTCTAGAATAATTATTATCATCCGGTAATCATATGTGATATTTACAATCATTTATTTGTATATTTGCATTTTTCATATCTCATTATATGCATGAATAACTATGGTTACCATGTATGCTTATGAGCTATTTATGAGTTCATAATATGAAAAACTATGGTTACCATGTATGCTTATGAGCTATTTATGAGTTCATAATATGAAAAACTATGGTTACCAGTAGGGCCTACTATTTTTCATGATTTTTGGACCAAATATGAGTTCCAATTTCATCATACTATATATGGCTGGATTCTTGACTCAATGGGCTTTCTATAGAGTCCAAGAACACGAAAGCAGATTCGGACCCGAAAAGTTATGACCGTCCGAAGTTGGAGATCACACATGAGTAGCAAATCCTAGCTGGCTAGCCCTATCCAGCTAGCAACTCTAGAAAAACCTAGATTTTAGTAGGATTATATTCACCTATTGTCCTCCACAGGCATATGGTTAGAATCTTGACTCAATGGGCTTTCCATAGAGTCGAGGCATGAAAATGGAGTTCGAGTTGAAGAAGTTATGGCCGATTCGAAATGGGAGGCCAACAATATGTGACAAGCGTGTCCCTCGAATGTATTGCACACCATAGCGTCTTTGCTCTTGCTTTGGATGAATTTCTGAGCCCTAAAGGGTTCGGAATTTGATATCTTGATTCCGAGGAGATATGTTCTCTATAAGTCCTAGTACCACCAAATTTGAATCACTCAATTCGGATGAGTGATGGCCAAGTTATGGCAAAAACAAAAACATGGGTTTTGGAGAAATTTTGACGGCATCTCCCCTAAAACCCCAATATGTCCTTAATATAAATATTCCTCAATTGAGGATTACAATCATGAGCCAAATCGAAGATGAACCCCGAAACAAAAGCCGAATCCTGCGAGGAATTCCAAATTCCACTAAATTGAACCCCAGATTTGTAGAGAAATGTTCATACAAAAATCATAGCATCTTTACTAGTGTACAAAAATCCATACAGAATCCAAACTAATGCATAAAAACCCATACTTCCATACCTTTTGCTCTTCTCTTCCTTCTTCTTCCTCTTCTTCTTCTCTTATTTTCTCTCTTCTTTGCTCCCAGCGTGAAGCCCTAGAATGTGAGACCAAATTTGGTCTTTATCCCCTTTTGATATTTTTAAATTTTCCTTTATTACTTTTTAGTCCTTATACTCTCTTCTATTTGCAACCCAATTTTCTTATTTCTATAATGGCATATCCTCTTCTCATATTATGCCTTTCATATCCTTTTGAAAAATTACTAATATACCCTTGTATCTTGTACAAATTATGGGTTTTCGAAATTTTCTCACTTAACAAATTATAATTCTGAAAAATTCAAATTATACCTACAAAATACCTTAAACATGTTATAAAACTATTAGGGCATATTTTGGGATATTACGAGAGCGTGAGTGTGTCATGACAGGATGCCAGCATGACGGTGCACGCGCGGTCGCGGACAATAGCTCATCGATCTTCATTCAAAAAAAAGTTGTTTGTTATCGAACAAAGGCAAACTTTTAAGAAGATTTTAGAGCCGATCTTCATTCGATCATTCCATTTGTTGATCGAGTGGCCTTTGTACATGAGTTATGGGAACGAAACAATAAAGTGGAACATTTTGTTGTTACCGCAAATAGTTACGAAGTATCCGTTATTGCCGCACTCCGAGAGAAGGTATTTCATATTAGCCTTGAATAAAGTTGCATAATCATTTATCATATTTGGTTGCCAATTTATTTTAAGGTGTTTTTCCAATTTATGTCTTTTTCAGAAGTGAAAGTATTTCATATTATCCTTGAACAAAGTTGCATAATCATTTATCATATTTGGTTAAGGTGTTTTGCTCTTTCCTGCAGACTGTAGATGTGTTATTGGCGTCTTACACTCCCCCAGATGCTAATCACATCTCCGCAACAATTAAGTTGGTTAAAGATGCGTTGGAAGAAAGTCTTTCCAATACGAAGCAGTTGAAAATAATTTAGTAGAAAGACAACGACACATGATGGTTAGTAGATTAATTTTACAAAATTTTATGAATATACGATAAATTCCTCTATGGATATATTAGAATATCTAATATTATATTGCATTAACCAATGATATCATTCTCATATGATTAGATACCTAAGATTCTGACGGTGGATTCTAGTATTAGGACAAGGATTGTCGGAGTCTTGACACATTTTTTTTTTTCCACCGTGCTCCGCAGTTTTATTGCCTTGTCTATGGATTAAATTATAATTACAAAAATTCAAATTATACCTACAAAATACCCTAAATATGTTATAAAACTATTAGGGCATATTTTGGGTATTATAGAAATGGCCTGAGTGTGTTGCGGCCACCTTGGGACCTTAGCAGCCTCTGGCTTGATGCCCAGTCTTACGCACAATAGCGCATGCAATGCGCACTGGAAGCACAGCGAGCCTGAACATTGCACGGTGTTGTGCACTATTTGGGTCACTGTTAAAAAAAAAAAGAGTACAAAAATGACCCTCGGGTTTTGGGGTGTCACACATTCTTGTTAGTTATTTCCCAAGGGTATGTATCTATATATATATATATATATATATGAGACATTCACCCTCATTAATACCCTATATATTTCCAAGTTCATTGTGAGATAGTTCGAGTTTTTCTATAATATTCTGTTTGTGCTTAAGAGTTGACTTGTTTAATAAGAGTGAATCCTTGTTATGTCATTACTCCACGCATATGGCCGATTTTGATAGATAGTTGAATTTAAGTTTTTGTTTGTAACTACACCTATTAGATTGGAAATAACATTAAGCTTTATACTTATACTCCTCCTTAGGTTCCAACTCCAAAAATGAAAAAATAAATGATTTTTGCAGATGGTGATAACTCCAGTTATGGAAACTTAGGGCATAGAGTGTAGGAAATGTACTATCAGTAACTGTAAACAATCTCTTACTTGACACTTTATTATTCAATTTTATTCCTATATGAATGTTGCCCAAATGCTTACGCTTTTTTTTTCCTGTAGATTTTATATCCTATGAGTGACACACGAAAAAAAAGGTAAAAATACTGAAAAATTAAATTAGAATCCTTTTTCAAGTCGTATTGTAGAACCATCGTGTTTCATGTTTCTTTTCTGAAAGCAATTTTTAAGATGCTACTTTTTTTGGTAATACAATATTTTGAGCTATTTGATTTATGTTTTCAAAATTGTTTATTATTTAAAAAAACAAGAAAAACAAAAAACAAAACAGGAAAAACAAATTCAATTCATTTTTCGGTCTAAAAGACATATCCAGATAATACCAAAATGAAGTTTTGTGTTTCCAAAGTGTCCTCAAAAACAGTTTTGAAAAACAAGAACCAAATAAACCCCTTGGTATTTTGATATTATGGTATTTTAGTATATCTTTTGTGTTTTATTGTAGAGCACTTGGGGAATAATCGTTGATTTCTACCTCACATTTATAAAGCCCATGTTGGAACTGCTTCTTTCGTTCATCAACATAGTAAGCTCTATCATGGGAGGCTTTGGCATCGGCGGCCAAAGTGCTTGTGTGTAGCATGAGGGGTAGCGGTAGTAGCAAGGGGTGCGGCCCAGGGAGCAACAGGGATGGTGATTTTATTTCTTGAGATCTGTGTAAATTAAAATTTTATTTGAGAAAACACATGTCTCAAGAATAAAATCACCATCAAATGGTGTAAAACTCGTTCTCATATGAGAACAAGCTTTTTATAGTTGAACCTTATAATTTTTCCCATTTTTTTGAGTTTTGGATTAAAATAATCTTTTTTTTTAATTACAAAAATAATTTATTTTTTGAACTATTGCTCAATCTAGTTCATATGGGCCACGTAGGCGACAACTAAGCAAATGCTGCTATCCGCAACATCGATTTTATATTTATTTTTTTAAGTAAATATCGCTATCCTCCTTCTTGACTTTATCGCTTCAAAAAAATAAAAATGTCGCAGTTGAAGATAGCGGTATTATCGTTATTTTAAATTAGTGCAAAACATTTCTTCCTCGTTTCTTCAATTTCTTTGTTGTAATATCTTCCATCATTCTCTTTCGACTCGTGTTAGGGCTTGGAAAATCCAATGATTTTGCCCCATCTCTTCTCCTAGTACTCCATTCTACTCCCACGATGAGTAGCAGCTTCTACATTGGATTGTTTTTATTGAAAATCCTTACATTCTTTGCTTTTGTTGGTGTGCTTTGTTAATAATGTGATGATAAATCTTTGGTTTAGTTACATTTTAATCTTTGAAATCTATGGATGAAATGATTAGAAAATGAGTCAAAATGACCTCCATTTTTTTAGACATAAGATTATCGGTTTCGTTTGAAAGCCAAAAAATGTTAGGAAAAAGAAAAATAAGCAAATGAGAGGAAAATAATTTTCTCAGTTTGGATAACATGGAAAATTCAAAGGGAAAAAATGTTGAGGAAAAAATAAATTTATTAGTTTATTCAACTTCCATTTTTTTTCTTGTTCGTTTGATTCGGGTTTTGCGCTTGATCATTTGTGTTCTTTAGTTTTATTTATTTTTTAATAATTCCAGTTTTCTTGTAAAACTAAGGTTATTATGGGTATGCTTAGTTTTCTGAAAATCTTAAGGAAAGGAAAGGCAAAATAAGATGTTTTCTCATATTTTAGGTCATCTAAACTTGGAAAATGTTTGTTTTTTCAAAAATAGTATTTTTTTGTTTCAACATTAAAAATAAAAATTAAATAAAATTAAAATTATTTTGAAGGATAAAGTCAAAATTATTTAGATAATTATATATGTTTAATTTAATCTTTGCATACCAAACATTCTCTTGCCAATTGTAAGGAACAATACGACTACATCCAGGGTTAAAGGTATAGGAAGGTTTTGTTCATGTTTTGAACCATTTGTGAGAACAATTTTGAAAACACTAAGAACATTATTTGATGATCTACGAAAATTATTGTTCTCGATACATTACAGTGTATTGATATAAAGAACCTATTTCTCAAAGTTGGTGTTCAAATGAGGAGATGATGCATTGAATTTTCTATATGGTAATGGTTTTTACAAAATGCTAATTCCACTTAAGTGTCAATACCATTTGGAGTTTTTTTAATTGATCACATTAGTGTTTTGATATTTCTAATTTTAAGATTTTTGAATCATTGCTTGAATTTACGATCTTTTAATATGTAAGTACTCAGCGCGTTGTGCTCAGTGTTTCCTCCTCATAACCTAAAAAAAATTAACTAAGCATAATTTTTTTTCAATAAATATTTTATCTTAAAATTATAATAAAAGTGAAAAGAAACAAGATGATAGAAAAACCAAACTCATGAGCAAGCAAGTGAAGATGCGAATGGAGAGAAGAAAATGACGAGTAATGATGCGAGAAACAAGCGAAAAAATGACATAATGCTTAGAATGCTCATATCCAAATTAATGAATACAAAGCACATAAGGCAGGCCCAACCTATAGATGAGAAAAGGTATGCAGAAATTTGAATGAAAAAAAAAGTCCATAATAAACAGCGTGAAACCGAAAGGGCTAGAAATAGGATATATCGATGTATGGGTGTGCGATAGGGAATGCGGCTGCTCGAGTGATGGCCGCAACCTCGACCATGATCTCCCACGCAAAAAACTTCTTCAGTTGATCCACGTTGATTGGCTCCAGAGTGGCGGTTATGTCTGGAGTCTATCATCTATTTTGCTCCCTCTCGAATTGAATCTCGAACTTATCGGCCCTCCCAAGTCGGTCTAAACACTTGCCTCTGGGTGTTGATCAATCCTTATGACTTTCAAGATTAGGTAGCCTGTTTAAAACTTCCTAGGCTTGACCCTTTTTACGAATGAGTCATCTTCCTCGATAGGCTTTGAACATGATCCTACGCATAGTCCTCTCGTCCAAAAGGCTAAGGCGATCATAACGAGGCTAGGTCCACTCATTACTCCAGGATATACATTGCTCTAGTGCTACTCTCAAATATCCCATCTCAATCTCAACAAGTAGCACTACCTCCATACCATACACCAAAGAATACGAGGTAGCTCCAATAAAGGTACGAAAAGATATATGATAAGCCCACAACGCGAAAGGGAGCTTCTCTAACAAATCTCGAGAAGTCTCGACCATCTTTCTCAAAATCCTCTTGATATTCTTATTCACGGCCTCAACTGCCCCAGTAGTCTATGGCCTGTACGCAGACGATCTGTGATGCTGAATGCCATACTCCTGAATCAACGTGTCCACCTTGCCCTTAAAATGCACCCCTCTATCATAAATCAGCTCGTGAGGGACCCCATATCGGCAAATATTATGCGTCGATGAATTTAGCCACCACTGACGTACATCAATCTAACATAAGGCGGCTTCCACCACTTGGTGAAATAGTCAATGGCAACTAAAATGTACTAATGCGATTGGAAGACAGGCGAAACTCTTCCCGATAATATGTTACCCATGAAAATGGCCAAGGGGATGTGAGTGCATGCAACTCGGAGAGGTGGCCACGTGTATCAATCTCTATGCATGCAGCCTCTAAGACATCTTTATTTTGGCTTAGCAACAATTTGTACTCCATGGTCAACCAAAAACGTGAGTCCTCATGATTTCTGGCGTTAGCATATGACCTCCATGTGTGGGCCACAAACTCTACATGAACCTCACATCATCACTCGTCTGCGGAGTCAGGTCTAGACATAATAACAACGAGGCCACCATGCGATCTCTGTGTGGGTAAATCTCCACATAATGACAGAATCGGCGCGAATGTCTCGTGCTCTCACATCCTTAGTAGGGGGTGACTGCAGGTAACCGCATGACAGAAACTAATAAATATCATGGTACCAAAGAAGCTCATCTTGATCCTCAATATCTCCAATCAAACAACAGTAAGCTGGTGCAAACCTAGTCTCGATCAACAATGGTCGCACAGTCACTCTCGCAGGAATCTCAATTACATAAGCGAGTGGCTAGCATCAACAAACTGATTCCGGTTAAGGCGGTCTTATACATCTCAAATCATCAAACCTATCAACCAACAAATCCAAGTAAGCATGGTAGGGCTTCAGCTTCTCATCTCGAGTCCTCCAAATACCTTAAGTCTGCTGAATAACCAAGTTGGAATCGTGGATCTCCAAGATCAAGTGCGATCTCACAGGCATATGTGTAAGCCTCATACTCGACTATATTATTCTTCAACCGATGATGATCAGAGAATATCAACCGGACAGATCTGGGAATATGATTACCCTGAGGTGATATAAATAGGATACCAATGCCAAACCTCAACTAATTGGTAGTACCATCAAAGTACAACCGCCAACCTACGATACTGGTCACGGAAACAAACTGCTCATCAAGAAAATCATCATCAATCGGTCTATCGTCGGATATAGGCAAAGAAGCCAAATGATCTGCAACAACGCTTCCCTTTGCGGTTTACGTGTGACATGCGAATATCAAACTCTGTCGTGATGCTTAACCATCTCATAGACTCTAGGTCAAAACATGCACATTAAGCAGATACCTCGGATCCGATCATGAGACGAAAGTATGGAATGCTCTTGTCACATAATGTCTTAGTCTCCTAGTATTGAACCAATGCCAAACAAAGTCACTCCAATCATAATGTATACACTCATATTCTAGCATCCTCTTACTCAAATAATAGATGGCCGCTCCTTTACTGAATCATTGGTAGGCTAGCATGCATCTAAGGCCATGTCTAAGCCCGAGCAATCACGAAGCAAGGGCACCCTAGTATAGGAGGCACTAAAACTGGAGAAGAAAGGAGACACTCCTTAATCTTCTCAAAATCACGTTGGCAATCATCATTCCAAACTGGAGGTTGGTTCTTCCTTAGAAGACGGAAGATAGGCTCACATATGTCTATCGGTTTAGCAATGAAACAGCTGATATACTGTAATCTGCCTAGAAAGCCTCTTATCTCTCTCGGTCCTCAGGCCGGAGCATGTCAAGTATGGCTCACAGTCTTTTCGGGGATCAACCTCTATG
>JAEQBH010008952.1:0-127371 GCA_016808115.1 Tetrastigma voinierianum
AGAACTTGAACTTATTAAAGGAAAAGAAAAATAGTTTCATAGACACTCTTAGTAGACTAATTAATCGAAATGTCTGCACACATAGATTACCAAAAAGTATTGATGGACAAACTGACAAATACTAATTCGGTAAGACAGAACTTAAAGTATAGTGTAACAGTAATATTAGCTTTAAGAGCTAAAGTCATATAAGTCTCTCCTGAGAACGGAAATATTCAATATATAATTTATGGATAGCTTATAGCTAGACTGATGTAGCTCGGCTACGAATAATAATAAAATTAAAAAAGAAAGCGAATAAAATAAACTGAATGAAATTCTCAAGTTTTCAATATTAATCAAGTCTCCCAAAAACAATAACATAAGGTGCTATTTATAAGTACAAACAAAAATTCTAATGGATAATCCTAAATATCATAACAGATAAATCCAAAATCCTAATAAATAAATCCAAAAGTACTAACGGATAAATCCAAAAATACAATTAAATAAATAATTAATAGTAATAAAATTCATCATTGGACTTGGGTTTCCTATCTCGTTTAGGCCCATATAAGGGCCTACTCCATGCCCCATCATTCCCTCCGGGTTGAAAAGAACTCGACTCCGAAGAGTGAAAGGAAAGGTAGCAATCCAACAATGAAGAATCCAAATGATGAAGATCATCTTTCTGTATCCAAGTAGTATCAGTCAGGGATGACCATGCCATTTGACAAAGGAGCTTGTGAAACCCACCATCTCTAGAAGTCACGAACTCATCATCAAGGATAGTATCCACTGTCTCCTTAGAAATTTGTAACGAAGGCATAGTGGGTGCACCTTTGCTAGCTTCACCCGTAGACACATTAGAAGGCTCAAAAGTGCCTCGGTAAGGTAGCAAGTCCTCTACATTGAAAACAGGGCTAATATCCATGTCATTAGGCAAATCAAGAAGATATGCATTAGATCCCATTTTACGAATGATAGAATAAGGGCCCATGGCTCTTGCATAAAGTTTTTTTGAAAACGTTTTTGGAATTCGTTCAGGACGAATGCGAACCATAACATAGTCACCAACATTAAATTCTTTAGATCTACGTGCACATCGACCGAGTTTATACTCCTCATTACTTAGAGAGAAAATTTTATTTAATCTCGCATGTAAGTCATGGATGTGTTTCTGAGAGTTTTTACCGCGGGTTCGAATCTGAGCATGTGAGGGTGGTAAAGGAGCAAGATCAATGAGTGTGGCGGGGTGAGTAGCCGTGCCGATTTGAAGGACTTTTACCCGTTGAACGGTTAACAGAATTGTTATAAGCAAACTTGGCTGTTGACAAAATTAAATCCCAAACACCTTGTTTTACGACCAAACATACCCTAAGCATATTGCGGACTACGTTAACAGCCTCGGTTGCCCATGTCGGTCCCCAGGATGAAACGGATGAAAATTTTAGAGTAGTGCCAAACAATTTCCAAAGGGTTTTCCAAAAATAGCTAACAAATTTCACATCCCTATCGGATCTGATGGTGGAAGGAAAACCGTGCAATTCATGACTTCTACAAACAATTTAGCAACATGTGAAGCATCATTGGTTTTTTGTTATATGGAATAAAATGTGCCCGTCTTAGAAAATCATCAGCAATAACCAAAATAGAATCATGTCCTCTAGCCGTCTGGGCAATCCGAGAACAAAGTCCATGTAACATCTTTCCAAGGTTCATGAGGGACAGTAAAAGAGTATATAAGCCCCGGAGTGTTTTGTTTCTTAGCCTTAGCTATCGGACATGTGCATTGTGCGGCTATCCAGCAACATTCCTTTTCAAAGGCGGCCCGATAAAACCTATCTTGACGATCACGATAATTTTTTCCCTCCCAGAATTTCATTAAACCACACGCATCATCTCCCGAATTAATAAATCCTAAATGATGTCGAGGTATGCACAATTTAGTCACTTTAAACAAATAACCATTTTCAACAAGGAAGTCCAGATACTCTTAGCGATTCTGAATTACTAACCTCATTATAAATAATACGAGTCGGGGCGTACGGAATACTCATTTTCAATCTATCGAGCCAGTAGCGCGAGCACTCATACGATGAAGTGTAACGATTAATCGACTAAGTGCGTCGGCAACTTGTTTTCAATACCCGAGTGATTAATCACGAAAGAATATTCATTCAAAAATCAACCCATTTAGCATGTTGAGCATTCAATTTCTTTTGTGAGTTTAAATATCTTAAAGCTTGGTGGTTAGAAAACAACCTGAGTGATAGGCAACAAATAAAACCTCCAACGAAAGACTTTGCACTATAGCATAAAACTCTTTATCATATGTAGAATATCGTCTTTTAGCATCATTGAGTTTTTCACTAAAGAAAGCTATAGGGTGACCTTCTTGACTAAAGACACCACCGTACCTACCGCGTGCATCACGAGAAACCTCAAAACTTTAGTAAATCAGGATATCTCAAAACTGGTGCCTCAGTCATTCTGACCTTGATTTCTCTAAATGCCTAGCTAGCAACATTAGACCATTGAAACTCCTTATTTTTTAAACATTCAGTGATAGGAGCCATAATAATGCTAAATCCCCTTATAAATCTCCTATAAAGGCTAAGCCATGAAACTACGAGTCTCGGTGATAGATTGTGGTTCAGGCCACTCCCTAATAACTCTAACCTTTTGTGGGATCGAATTTGAAAATGCCATATTCGAGACATAATAAAACTGAAAGCACATGTGGTTGCATAAAAGAACACTTCTTAAGGTTAACATAAAGCAGCCTCATGAAAGTGATAAAAGCACGTCTTAGGTGTGCTAAATGCTCTTCTTTGGATTGCTATGGGCTCGATATGTCGTAAGTAGACCACGAGAAGTACGATGAGAGGTTGCGGGACATGGGTCATAACTCTCATGAAAGTGCTAGGAGCATTAGATAAACCAAAGGCATGGTAACCACTCAAGCAAACCATCTTATTGTTTTAAATGCGATTTTCCACTCATCTCTGGCCTAACACAGATTGATGATAATCACTCGCAAATCTATCGTAGAGAACTAACTAGAACCAGCTAATAGGTCAACATATCCTGTGAGGCGAGGGATGGGAAATCTATATTTGACTGTGATCTTATTGATGGCTCTACTATCCACACACATTCTCTAAGATCCATCTTTCTTAGGTGTTAACAAAGCTGGCACTGCACTCTCTTTCTAAAAGTCCTTCTACTTGCCTATTTATCTCCTCTCTCTCTCTTTAGGATTCATCCTATAATGTGGAAGGTTAGGCAGTTGAGAACCTGGAACTAAATCTATAGCATGTTGGATGTCTCTTAAAGGTGTGGTAGTTCACTAGGCAACTCATCGGGCTAATATCAACAAATCTATCTAGCAAATTCTTCAACTTGGAACATACGACAATCGAAGAATCAGGGGGAACTTCTTTTACCACTAATGTTAAGAACATCATACCAGTCTCAAATCTCTCTCTCTCAAACTTCTTACATTTTAAAATATGCAAATTCCTTTAGGAAGTTTAAGTCACGTTTACCATTCACGATCTTTGAAGCACTTGAGATCTAATAATGTTCTTATCCTTGTACTTAAAGGAATAAATGTTATCTTTATCAAAATTAGTAACATTAAAGATCACATAAAGTCAAGAGCGGCCTAAAGAACATGGGCAACATCCATGGGTAGCACCTCACCAATAGATTTCATCCTTGTAATCCCCCATTTGAATAGAACAAGACACTTTTAGTGGCGGGCAAAGTGGTCATTCACGAAGCTACTTTAAATGGATTTGGATGTGATTCTACTTTCGGGTTTATGATTTAACAACATCCTTAAAACCACATTCATTGAACTACCCCGTCGATCACTAACTTACATTTCTTATCTCCCACTACGTATGGTTGTGTGAAAAATACTAGTGTGCTTCCAGTGATCATTATCTACAGTTGTGGATAGCACACATCGAACCACACGAACACACGCATCTTTATCACAATCTTCATGAAGATCATCTTCATCACCAGAATAATCTAAAGGATCAATAATTTGGTCTTCCTCATTCTCGAAATACTCTGATTTCAACATCTAATATGTACGTTAGGGATATAGAGAATAATATAATATATGATGACACTTATGACAGACAATCGATGAATTACTAGGACTCAATAGGAGAAGCAATAGGAAGGAATATTCTATGGCAAACTAGACTCTTTGCTCCTAATGTTATTAGACATAGTTTCTGGAGTCGATGACATGGATTGTGACAGATCGACTTTGTGTGTGCGAAAGGAGGGTCTATTAAACTTCTCGACTTCTAAGGCTTTTTGGTATGCATCATCTACAGTGTGTGGAGCATGCAATCTAACCATTCTTTGAATGTCGAACCTAAGACCATTAACTCGCGAGTACGGACAACCAGAGTGGTCCCTCGGCTTATGGAACTCACTACACACAAGTCTAACTTCCTCAAATTTAACGGGAACATTCGGCTACACTAAGAGTAATTTTTAGATTAATCATGGTAGAAAACAATTGGCTCTTATATGATGCAGGGATGTACTTTTCGTGCAACTTTGCTTTCTGCTTGACCACAGGTGATGGGTGGATTTCACGGGCAGAAGCATGTCTTACAACACATTTGCCAATACATCTTAGTGAATTGGTTAATTTCCATTTTAGCAAACCCGAACCCGTTCACTATCAATCATTTCCTTACCAATCAAAATATTCCTCAATAGCAACTAACCAATCGGAGAAAACATTAGAATCATTCTACGTCAAATTAAGACACAACCTTACTTTTTGTGATGTTCCTTTGAGGTTGTCTAACTTGCCTATCCTGATCTCTCCCCCAAATACCAGTAACCCTAGGTTGGTATTGCGGAGGAGCGACATCTTCTCTCAATTGATTTGGTGGGTAATTTTGCCTTGGTGGTTGGTAATCTAATGGGAAGTTGACATTAGCAGGTTGAAATCGATCACCTAGGTTAAACTGAAGGTCTCTTGTTGTAGGAAACCTTGTGTGAGGTTGAGCAATTAAATTACTACCTAAGTTTATTTTACCCAAATTGTCATGCAAACCATTTGCGAATTCATCGGTGTTGAACCTCGAAGGACTTAAACCCCGGTGTGTGTGGTGACCCAGATGTGTTTCCTAACGGTTTTCATCAACATATTCACCTATCTCATGTTTACCCGGATGTTTTAAAGTAAGTCCATTTTTTATTTATTGCATGAGTTTGTTGTTCGAGGCGGATTGGCGTTAGTCAATTGACCACACATTAATTTAAATTACTTCTGGAATCACGGTGGTGAATCAAATCGTGCTTTATTGGCATCATGATGACGGGTAATACAAACTAGACTATCATTTAGATCTTGAGATAAGGCTTGTAGTCTTAAGTCAAAATTATTGAGTCTCTTAGTTGGATCATTTGGGTTAGGTGAAGTAGAAGATGCAACAATATCACTTTTGGTGGCTGACATGCTGAGATAGAATCTAAAATTCCACTGAGTAAAGAAATTTATAAACTATATGCTAATGTAACAAACACAAATCTAAAAAAATGAATGTGATTATATATCATAGATTGCACGAGTCACGAAAGATTAAAAAAAATATATATTTTTAAATACCCTTTATGCTCTATCAAAGAAACTGGAACCTAAAACAATCAAACAAAATATACTTAAATACCACGAATATTAACTGAGTTTTCAAAGTCAAAGAAAATATACTCCTTTGCGAGAACCTTTAGAGGACACCTATAATTCCTTGAAAGCTAGGTTGAGGAATCAAAAGTTGTATGCGACAACAATGAAGGCGAGCTTGATGTGGATAGATGAGCAAAGGCGAGATGAAGTTGAATTCTGTAAAAGCAAAAGAACGGCGCCTTCATCACTCTCCTTCAAATTCTGCAGCGCTTACTCCTCCTCATCAAGCCTGGAATCAAATTTAGATTCTTGTTTGATAGGTTTTGTACCAAAAGTCAACTCAATATGGATTTTTAATTTATTTAATTTGATGAACTCTATTGGCCTTGAACCAAATGGTTTGACCTTCAGTAATTGATGGTCTCTCTAAACGGGGAGACTAGAGCAATGACGGGATTTTGGGTTCGATTTGGAACTTGAACCGTTTGGTTGAATAAGCGTGGTGGCGGTTTTGTCGACGGCGTTGTTGTTAGACGGCATAAATCGGATGTTAAATAGAACAAACAAGAACTTAAGCTCTAATCTCGAATCAAAAACTTAAAACAAAGAGAAATAACTTGATCTCGGATCGAAGTTAGGCTATGATACCAAATTGATGTAGCTTGACTACGAATAATAATAAAATTAAAAAAGAAAGCGAATAAAATAAACCGAATGAAATTCTCAAGTTTTCAATATTAATCAAGTCTCCCAAAAACAATAACATAAGGTGCTATTTATAAGCACAAACAAAAATCCTAATGAATAATCCCAAAAATCCTAATAGATAAATCCAAAAATCCTAATAGATAAATCCAAAAATCCTAATAGATAAATCCAAAGTACTAACGGATAAATCCAAAAATACAATTAAATAAATAATTAATAGTAATAAAATTCATCATTGGACTTGGGTTTCCTATCTCGTTTAGGCCCATATAAGGGCCTACTCCATGCCCCATCACAGACTTACAACAATCTAGAAATCAAAGACACAACTATTTTATTGCTTGTTGAAATAGTATGTCAGAATATATATATATATATATATATATATATATATATAGGTTTAATACTGTCCAAAATATTTTAATAATACCAAACAAATTCTATTTTCCATATATTTAGTATTTTTAATGTTGTTTATTAAAGTTGTGTTCAAATTAGGATGAAAATAATACGAGTAAGAAGATATCAAAAACCTAGATACAAAAAGAGGCATTTTAGTAGAAATAGAAAAGAAAGAAGGGTTCAGTTGTAAAAAGCTCGTTCACATATGCGAATGAGCTTTACACTATTAGATTCAATTTTATTTCTTGAGATATGAGTTTTCTCAGACATAGGATGCCATGTAGATTAAAATTTGTCTAAGAAAACTCAAATCTCAAGAAATAAAATTGAATCTAATGATCTCAAGCTTCGTTCACATGTGAAACGAACTATAGTTGAACCCAAGAAAGAAACCATATCTAGAACACAATAAACATGTTAGGAGAGAGAAAATGATACTACTGGATTATGGGTTGGGTCGCCCATGAGCTTGACCCAACCCATGACCCATCTCAAGTAGAGACAACCCTAAGAAGGGTTATGACTCTTCTTTGAAATGGAACGAATAAGCACATAAATAAAGTTTTTGTGTGTGTGAATTTTGGGTTCGATTCTTTTGTGAAAAACATTAGCAATATTTTCTTCTAGTTATACCATCTTCACCTAGACAAATTGTTGATAAGAGTTTAGAGGAGTGTTAGTACTATGGATTTAAGTTGAGTTACGTGGTGGATCATCCTTGAAGCATTGAACCGCAGGTTAAGCGATCGACATGTAAGTCTTCGCCCACATTTTGTGCTGATACGACAATGGTATCAAAGCCATTTATGGTTGTCTTTGGGCTTCATGTTATCTGGAAAAGAAAATGTTTTTTTTTTCAAAGGAAAATCAAACATAGATTGATTTTTTCGGGGCTCTTAAAGCTTGTTTTTTTGTTCAAATTTTGGTATGGATGGAAAGATCTCGTAAAGAGCTTTCCAACGAGGGTTTTTTTTTCGATTTTTTGGAGTTCTAATTGATTTATTACAATTTTTCGAAGTTTTATGGAAAAAGAGATTTTTTTGAATTTTTTGGCAACCAATCGATGGTGGCCGCCCGGTAGATGCGTGAATAGTGACGGTTGTTGACCAATTACGACACGGCTGCAAGACTAACTAAAGTCTCACTCCAACATGGCGCAAAAAAAACTTGTAAGGACCAAATGATGTATTATATATGAAAATATGGCCAAGGGAGTGAATGTGGTAAATACCCAAAAACTGATTTGAAACAAAAGTAAGTGTACTTAAAAATTGAAATGAAAAGTATTACTAACACTCATCCCCTTTCTGCAAGTGCACGGGTCATACAAGTAATAAAGGAGACTCTAAAAGTTCGGATATCGTACCCATGAGGATTGGAGGTTTTCTCTAATTGGAATTTGAGCACCCCGATTACAAGGGCTCTTCACTATTTAGGCAACCAAAAAGGATGCGGATTAAAATCAATTTAACTAAAATAAAATGACCAAACTAATCCTAAAATTTACCCGAACAAACAACTACTAAAATCTAAAATGTATAGGAGAGGCACTATGGATGGTGATAATCATTTAACAATCAATTTGCATTTACTTGAAAGCGCAACATTTGTGAGTTGAATGCTGGATTTGTCCAAGAGCAATGTAGTATAGCTTGGATTCCTCCACATATTATACATTTCACTAATTAGAGAATCATGTTCCTTCCAGATACATGGGTCTAATCATTTACTTGTAGGATATAATCCTCTTTCTAAGAATTGGGTATGTTTCCTTTCTAATTTTCACACCTTTCTTAGGGTGAAATGTTTGCCCCCATAAAACTGAGGATAATGCAAAGCCTTCTCGATGTGGTGGTACTCTCAGCCATCAAATCTAATAAAGTTTTCTCTCTCCTTGATTAAATCTATGCTAACACGGGATCAAGGTCATTCTATCAAATTGAGGTGAAACCTCTATACATTAAACTGATACATCATCTAATTAATCCTCACACCATGAGTAAATTAGTGATCTATCAAATTAATCTTTTAGAGTTCATTAGGTCCATAATATTAGTCCAAAATACCCCTAAGTAACTGCTCCATCCTCTCAGGAATCTCCATCTCTGTGTCACTCAGAGGGCCTCCTGGAAATCAAAGCAAGATACAACCCTTTTTTGAGTACAAGCTACTAATATTAAGAACAATCCATTATATGAACAATACTAATTATATAAAACCACTCTTGAGCCCGCAAAAATAAGCGAAAATGCAAATCTGAAATTTCAACAATTAATCCCCAACCTTAGAGGGTGTTTAATGTTCCATTACAAGATTCCAATCATCACCAATCAAACAACAAGTAAGAAAATGAAGAAAGAAATCAAGAAAAAGGAGTGAGAGAAAAATCTAGATTTGAGTTTCAATCTTTGTCTGAACTATAATGAAATCTGAATCTCCAATGTACAACACCGAAATCTCTTCAATACAAATAAAAATTTTCTTTAAAACTACTCTAAGATCTACTACAAATCAAAACCCTAATCTAAACAAAAAAAAATAGGTGGGCTCTAGAGGTTTTTAGAGAGAAAACCTAATGAGAGGTTTTTCTCCCACTTCCTCCCTTCCTCTTTTCAAAAAAAAAATTAAAAAAGTGAATATATCTAGTCCTCGGATGAAATGGGCTGAAAACAAGCCAAAATATCAATTTTTGGGCTTTTCTAGTTTTTCCAGCACTTAAGTTGTGACATCAGCATTTTTGAATCATGACATCAGCATTCTAGAGTTGCCACATCAGCATTTTTGAGTTTCGACGTCAACATTCTGGATGCCCAACACAATGTCGTGACATAGACAAACTTTGTCGGGACAAAGTAAAACTTTGTTGCGACAAAGTAAAACTTTGTTTACTTTGTTGTGACAAAGTTTGTCTTTGGCTTTGTTGTGACATAATATGGGTTTTTCACAACAAAGTTTCTGGCTTTGTTGCTGGCTTTGTCGCGACATAATCTAGAAATGTCACAACAGTTTGTGCTCAATAGCTTGTTTTTCTTCTCCAACTTATTGAGGGCCATAACTTCTTACTTTTAACTCGGATTTGGGCGTGTGAGGTGTGGTTGGAAAGCTCTTTGAATGTAGAATGCAACCATGAGTAGATTTGAGCCATTTGATGCTCTAGATGATACAGAAAAATTCATCTTCCTAATGACGTGCTATGAGACATCCGGTTAACTCTCTTTTTGGAACTATGTTGCATCTTTTCTTACTAAATCACTTGCTTTCCATAAAAAATCCTGCAAAACCAAGTTTAGAGGAAATGTTATGAGTTTTACATGACTATGTATATAAAATACTCAAAATAGCTTGTGAAATGAACTCAAAAGCGTGAAGTAAGGTTTTACACTCATCAAACACTTTGAGCTTAAAGTTTTGCTTGTCCTCGAGCAAAGAAAAAGAAAGAAGTTGCTTGTCCTAAGAAATGAAAAGAAAATTTCATTTCACCCTTTACTATTTAACCAAATTTGAGTAATCAAACACTTAGGGGTATGTGATATGTGTCTCGAATTACCCTTACGAGAATATGGAGAATATGATCAAGATAATTATTTATTTAAATAGTGAATTAATCTCATAATAGACAAATTTAGACCATGGTTCTCATTTGAGTGTGGCTGTGTGGTCTTCCCCCATCGATCAGATTTGCAAGCTAGATGAGTTTATGAGAATTGAGATAAATCTGATGGATCTCTAGGATAATATGCTAGGTTCCACTGGAAGCATTGTTCTATCACTCTCTTGTGAGCACTACAGAACTCGAAGATCAGTAGATTATTTATAGGCTTGTAATGTAAGGCAGGTAGGGGTAGTTGAGTAGTCATTTGAAACAAAACTTACTGAACATACACATTTTTAACGCATTGACAACACCTGCTCTATCACAGTTCTTATCATCGGCACAATGACGCTCTCAAGCACTTGAAATCTGTTTAGGTGCATCGATTTCCATATTCCTCATATCACCTTTTACGATGCATTCTTTCGAAAACACCCGAAGCCTTTTCTTCAAGACAAGGTTATTAGAGTCGTGCAATGTGAAAAACCCCTTAAGCTTTCTACCAAACCTTAGCGAGTTTTAAATTAGTAGCTCCCAGACCAGTTGGCCTTAGGGTACTAGGTGTTGAGACACCCCTTAGGATTTACTTACTCTAGGGAAGGAAGGCCACAAGGCTAGACTCACTCCTTGACTTTTTATTCTATTTTCTTCACACACTTGATATTTTCTGTTTTCTTTTTCTTTTTCTCCTTCCTTTTCACAGCCTCTTTTGATTTTTCCAGCTTAACTCATTTCAACCAATTTAGATTTACTTTTCTATGGAAAATGCTTCCTAAACTTGCTCCTCTCCACATTTCTCAATTATGTTCAAATTCTCATGTTATGGCTGAGTTTGGTTTTTTACTGAGGGATAGTGATGTATAGGAAGGTTATTGGCTTCAAACTTGGTTCTTATAAACATAATTTTGGCATTTTAAGGTTCAAAATTCTGTCTAAGAGCTATCATATGCATATTAATAGGGTTGGCAGAAAGGCACAATCTTCCCCGAGGACTGGCCTATATCATTTCTCAATTGTTGTGTTGCCTAGGATTTAGCCTCAAGCGATGTGACAAGGTTCTGAACCTATGGAGATCAAGACAATGGATTCTCATAAACCTTCTCTAACCTAAGCAAATATTTCTTTTCAAATGTACTTAGTGACCAAGTGCATGGATTTTGAGAAACCAATGACTAAATAGCCTATTAGAGAGATAACTCATTAAGCATTAAGACCTACTATCTTGAATACTGTCCATATCTCAAAGTTGTTATGAATATTAAATTGACATCACAACTACTTGAGCAAAGGCTTCGATTAACTTTCGATAAACCCAAAAACTAAGATGTAAGTTGGAAAGCATCAAACAAAGTCATCATCCATAAAAGCATAGGAAAATTTCATTCTCAAAGTTATCATGTGCAACATGTGGGGTATGACATGATAAACCAACCAAAATAAATACCCCCAAACTTTGAGATGAACATTGTCCTAGATGTCTAGCAATGAGCAAAAGGAAGCAATTCAATAAAAAGGGTAATAAAGAGAGTTGGGAAAACTAAACTCCCCTTTATAGTCATTAGTCACTTTGAATAGGAACCTTGACATTAGTATGCTACCCTTTGATAGAGTCTTTTGCTCCTGCCAAATGAGTCGTGACAACTTGTATTGAGCTTCAGACCTACTTTATTAAGAAAACATTAACAAACAAAGTTAAAACACTGTGAATTTTCATCTTAGCATTAAAAAAACAATAACAAATAAAATAACTAAACAAAAAAGAAAAAAGAGTGGATATAATGTATTACTTAGCTTGAGTTGTCTCATGGCTGTAGTTTTTAAGTCACTAAGAAATATCCAGTGCCATTTGACGATCATCCATCTTGGACAACACTTCCTCTTATAACCATTGACTCGAGGATGATTTCTTCCATATTTTGAAGAGGGAAAGAAACTTAGAATCACTGATGTGGCTAATGGTTCAGCCACAATTTCTTCAAAATAGTCCCCTTTATGTGCTGCAGATGCAAGCAAATTTATGAGAAATGGGGACTCTTCAAACATATACCCTCTTGATGGAAGCAAGCTACAAATTTTTATGCACATGGTTCTTTTCTTGCTCGTCGAGGCAATGGTTAGTTAGAGATTGAACTTGGCTTTCTCCTCACCCCTGAAGCAAGGTAGAGCTCCCCTTTGTTGGCGTCGATCCATGTAGCGAGGGAAGGGAAGTGGTCGTCTTTTGTATTTAATTTTGTAGATCCGCACAATGCCCCAGTCACCTTGAGCCATAGGAAGAGTAAATGTGTCAATCTTCACGAATGTTTTAATAGCCATCATAGCTTTCTTTCAAATTTGATTTATCCACCAATGACTTTTCATTCTCTAAGTTGTTTAGGGGTGCCTTTTTCTCAATTTCCAGCTCATTTTCACATTCTTCCACAAATTTCAGGATATGAAATGTATGTATCACTGCTCAAAGGAGTATCCATGCATTCATTAGGATTTGGAAAAGTGTTACTAGGAGAGGTCTTAGAGAAGTTTTCCTTGAATGCTTGGACTAAGTGACCCACTTGGGCTTCTATATTTTTCAATCTAACACTAGTGTTGACCTACAAGGCATTTGGATCTGAAAATTCCTGCTCATGAAGACTTATCATCTTCTTGTTCTCATCCATGTAGGTCAAAATCTGCTCCTTAACAGGGAACAACTCTTCTTTCTCTTGAACTGTGGAGTTTGAACTCCCTTGATAAGGCAATACCCCTTGCTCCTTGAGTGAGTCATTGTAAATTCTTTAGTCGATTGATGAAAATCAAGTATAGAAGCTTGTTTTACTTCTTCTCACGGAATAAATCTATCTTCTATTGAATGTTCCTCCTTAAGTACCAACAAATAAGAAAAAAAACATAAGAAAACAAAGTACAAAATACTAATAGTAAAAAAAACTCAGCTAAGAAACAAATCACAACCAAAAATAAAAATAAAAATTTCCTAAATTAGAAAATCACCCGTTTTTCAAAATGTCAACTTCCAATGAGAGATAGTGAACCACGCCAATCCCCGATAACGACTAAAAAACTTGTTATTGAATTTTAAACCACGACTGCAAAGGCTAACTAAAGTCACCGATAACGACACCAAAAACTTGTAGAGGACTAAATGATGTATAATATGTAATATGGCCAAGGGTGAATGTGGTAAATGCTCAAAAACTGATTTGAAACAAAGTAAAGTGTACTCAAAGTGAAATAGAAAAATATTACCAACACTCATCCCCTTTACTGTGAGTGCACGGGTCATGCAGTAATAAAATGGACCACAAAGTCGGATCTCGTACCACGAGTTGGAGGTTTTCTCTAATTGGAATTTGAGCACCCCGATTACAAGGGCTCTTCACTATTTAGGAGACCAAATATGATGTTGATTAAAATCAATTTAACTAAAATAAAAACTGATTTAAAACTAATCCTAAAATTTACCAAACAAACAACTACTTAAGTCTAAAATGTATGAAGAGAGGCACTACGGATGGTGATAATCATTTAACAATCAATTTTCATTTACTTGAAAGCGCAACATTTGTGAGTTGAATGCTGGATTTGTCCAAGAGACATGTAGTATAGCTTGGATTCCTCCACACTATACATTTCACTAATTGAATAATCATGTTCCTTCCAGATACGTAGATTAATCATTTACTTGTAGGATATAATCCTCTTTCTAGAATTGGGTATGTTTCCTTTACAGTACTTCACACTTTTCTTAGGGTGCGAAGGCACATTTGCCCCATAGGCGAGGGATAATGCAAGCCTTCTCCAATTAGTAAGTATCTCAGCCATCAAATCTAATAAAGTTCTCTCTCTCCTTGATTAAATCTATGCTAACGGGATCGAGTCATTACATCAAATTGGTGAAACCTCTAAACATTAAAGCGATACATCGTCTAATTAATCCTCACACCGCCCAGGTAAATTGGTGATCTATCAAATTAATCTTTTAAGAGTTCATTAGGTCCATAATATTAGTCCAAAATGCCCTAAATGCTTGCTCCCTCCTCTCGGAATCTCATTTATTGTCACTTTCAGGAAGAATATCTTGGAAATCAAGCAAGATATAACCACTTTTTTTTTTTTTTGTGCGAAGCTCACCGATATTGAATGATTATTATATGAACAGTACCAATTATATAAAACCACACTTCAAACCCACAAAATAAACTGAAAATATGCAAATCTGAATGTTCAACAATTAATCCCCACCCTTAGAGGGTGTTTAATGTTCCATTCAGTTCTAATCATCGCAATCAAGCAGCAGTATTTAGAAAATGAAGAAAGAAATCCAGAAACAAGGAGTGAGAGAAAAATCTAGATTTGAGTTTCAATCTTTGTTTGAACAGTTATGAAATCTGAATCTTTGATGTATAGCATCGAAATCTCTTCAATGCAAATAAAGATTTGCTCTAAAACTACTCCAAGATCTACTAAAAATCAAAACCCTAAGTTAAACAAAAAAATGGGTAGGTTATAAATAAGGTTTTTAGAGAGAGAAACCCTAATGAGAGGTTTTTCTCCCACCTCCTCCCTACCCCCCTTTTTAAAAAAAAGATAAAAAAATGAATATATCCAGTCCTCGGGTGAAAATGAGCGCGAAAATAGGCAAAAAATATTATTTTGGGCTTTTACGGTTTTTCGGCACTTGAGATTGCGACGCCGGCATTTTGAGGCGGTAACATCAACATTACAGAGTCCTTCGACGCCAGCATTTACGAAGTATCGATGCTCCGGCTATTTTGGATGCGACCTGATATGAGGCGTAAACAAACTTTGTCTTGACAAAGTAAAACTTTGTTGCTACAATGTTTGTCTAAAACTTTGTTGCAACAAAGTAAAACTATGTTGCGACAAAGTAAAACTTTGTTGCGACAAAGTTTGTCTTTGGCTTTGTCGCGACATAATTAAATTTTGTTGTGACAAAATTTGTCTTCTAGCTTTGTCGCGACATAATCTGAGTTTGTCGTGACAAAGTTTCTGGCTTTGTTGCTGGCTTTGTCGCGACATAATCTAGAAATGTCACGACATAGTTTGTGCTTTCGACCAACACTTTCTTCCCAGGTGTTGAGGCCATGCTTTTCATTTTAGCGAATTTGGGCGTGTGAGGTGTTGTTGAAAAGCTCTTTGAATGTAGAATGCAACCATGAGTGGATTTGAGTCATTTGATGCTATAGATGATATAGAAAAATTCATCTTCCCAATGACGTGCTATAAGACATCCGGTTAACTCTCTTTTTGGAACTATGTTTCATCTTTTCTTACTAAATCACTTGCTCCATCGAAAAATCACAGTCATTTAGAGAAATGTTATGGAAGTACCTAGATATGGATTTAAAATACTCAAATTAGCATGTGAAATGAACTCAAAACATGATATGAGTTTCACTTATACGATGGCCGGCGACTCGGATGGCGTGGCATCTACATAGCGGCCACGCCCAGACATGTTGATGATGTGGCGTTTGACTGATGACGTTGCAATCAAACACTGATGTGGCACCTATTTGACCTTCCCATGCTGACGTGGTGTTTGACTAATGATGTGGCAGGAAAACGCCGACGTTGCAACCCCCTGACCACATGATGATGTGTCGGTGATGTAGGCGACTTTGGTAGCCCGGCTTTGGCCAGGTTGTTGGCCGAACTTTGTCGGCCCAGTTTTCCCTCCATTTGGACTCCGTTTTCGATATGAAATTTTAAACAAATTTTTAAATTTCCTATTCAATAAACACCTTTCCAAAGCATGAAGAGGTCGTTTGATATTTTTTAAGAATTAGAAATGTGTATTGAAGTATTATTAAGCATGTGATTAGGACATGTTGAAATAGAATACTCGAATTTCCTTAATTATTGGAGCATGTATGTAATAGAAATTGTAGATAGAGACATAAATCTCTTAAAATACTGAAAAATTTCTCCACTTTTTAAATGTAGTGGGAGAACAAATGATGATCACTTTGGAGCGGTTAGGTCAATACAAGAAAGACCTAAATCATTCATTGGAAGAACCATTGGTGTTATGCATGATATGTTATGGAACTTTCATGTAACCTTCCACAAGCATTACGAGTTGTCAGTAGAATAACAAATGTGGATAGTGCTCGACTCTCGGTCTGATTCATGGGAAAATGAAGCAAAGGCACTTGTAGAATAGTAAAGCAAGTTAAAGTACAAGAAGATTGTCAAGCGAGGTGGTATTAGGCGATCTAGAAAATCAATGAATACATTTCCATGGATGAAGAAAATGTCTGGGACATTTATGGAAAGGGAATTTGCTAGAAGTGAACAGGTAGATCACCAAAGAAATGAATGATTTAGAAAGGAATGTTAGAAAATGTTTAGCAAACCATAGATACATGTATAAATATATTATCTTATTAATTATTGAAATATATATGAAATGTTTATAGAG
Source organism: Tetrastigma voinierianum (assembly GCA_016808115.1). NCBI lineage: Eukaryota > Viridiplantae > Streptophyta > Magnoliopsida > Vitales > Vitaceae > Tetrastigma > Tetrastigma voinierianum. Next base: position 16,792 of record JAEQBH010008952.1, read on the forward strand.
CACAAATTTTGGTACACATGAAATAATATACAATTACTTTTATCTTTAAACATGTGTATGTATTTGATATTATTACTTTGTGGGATGTGATGATTGGAAATGAGTGTCTTTCCAGATAAGATCATTGGCGCAAGTTTAAATTTAATCATACCAACTAGTTTTTGTTTGGAGAGATTGATTAGTATCAGTATGATGACTTTTTGTTTCTCTTACAAGAATTATTTCTTATTGTTTGATTTAGAACTTTGCAACATGTGGGTCACTAGGTTACGAGTTGTGTTAAGTTCGTTTTTTTTTTCCCTTTATTTTAGTTGAAATGACTGCTACTAGGAGCATAGTTTCTGACCTTAATCAAGGAGACAAACCGAATGACAAAAATTTCGATGTTTGGCATTGTAAAATTCAATACCTCTTGGAAGAACAAGACATCTTTGGAGACAATTACAACCAATGGCTAATCTAGGGCATGGGACAGAATTATGACATAGGCGAGATATGGAAGCATATCAAACTGTAAGCTACTAAGAGATAGAGATTTGCTCGCATTCTGATGCTAAGTAGCATGAGAAATTATCTAATGTTGCGCTTTAAGGGTAATCGCACAACCATGGCCATCTGGAATGCTGTCAAAGTACAATTTGGTGGTACTTCAACCACTAGGTTGCATTAGATAACTTTAAAATTTGATGCTTACAAGAAGCAATCGAATCATACTATGAGGCAGTATGACTATGATGTCAAACATGATAGGTGAGATAGGAAGTGATGGCCACCAGCTAACTGATGAGCAATAAGTCCAAGCCATGATTCGCTCTCTTCCAAATTCTTAGGAGCATCTCAAGATAAGCCTACCCATAATGATAACATCAAAACTTTTGATGATGTCGCATGATATGTTGAGTTGGAAGAAGATCGTCTTCTCATTTGATAAACACACTAGAGTAGGCTTATATGACTAATCCAAGAAATTTGGAGCTTCCGAGACTGGATGGAAGAAATATAAAGAGAAATGTTTCAAGCCAAGGAAGGGAGGAAATAAGACCATTCTAAGTAGAAAGAAACGCAAGCGTGGGAAGCACATAGGAAAGCAAAATAAGAACATGAATTGCTTCAATTATGGGATGCCTGGTCACTTTGCTAATGATTGCACTGAGCCAAAGGTAAAATATGACCAACTACATTTCTATGAATGTTTTATTAAATGGTTTCTTAATGCTAAGCGAAATTTGTTCAGCTTTATGGACTGAAGACTCAGTAACAGCGGGCCACATAGCAAGGGGCGAAAAGTAATGCATATGTGGATTTTCGTCGAATTTCGAAGGTAAGTAGAAGCATTTTACATGGGAAATAATACATCAGTGGACGTGCTTGGAATTGGCACCTACAAATTGATAATGCGGAAGGGCCGCACACTTTATCTCCATGATGTGCTCTATGGGTCGAAGTTCGTCGGAATCTTGTTTCTGTAGTAGTATTGGTTAAACTTGGTTTTAAAATTGTATTTGAACAAGATTGTGTTAAGGTATTATTAGACAATGTAGTTTATGGATATGGATTTCTATCAGATGGATTCATTGTATTAGATACGATTCCTGTCAGTAAAGCACACATTTGTTTTTGCGATTAACAAATTCAAGTGACAATTATCTTTGTGAATGATAATAAATGGCATGCTAGAGTGGGTGATGAGCTTAAAGTCATCTCTTTTTAGTACATTTTTGTTTGATTTTTCGATTAAAATTGAATAATTAATATCACAAATTATGAAGAAACTCACCAATTTGTCATTAGCGGGGAAGAGGCGAAAGAAGAAAAGCGTAGAAAATGCGGTCGAGATGGCGGAGCGAAATGAACAAGCGGTGCGAGTCATTGATGCGGTTATTGGAGTGCGCGCAGTCCAGTTCTAAAGTCGCGACATCAGGAAGATTGAAGAGAATTTGATCGCAGTGCGTGACGAGGGGAACCACGATCCTAAGCGGTATGAAGAGATGAAATTAAAAAGTGATGTCGCGACATAAACTATTAAGTCGCGACATCATCAACAACCATTGCAACCTACAGTGACATAAGGTCGTATCGCGATGAAGGCGATGTCGACACCAAGAGCTGTAGTTTATTCTGAGGCGAGACTTAATCTTTGAAGTCGTGACATCGAGGAGATCAGGCGAAGGAGCGAGCTATGAGGTTGATGTCCGCGACATCGGGGGACACCGTTCGAGGAAGCAGTACCATTAAGTGATGTCGCGTAGAAAGGCGAAGTCGCGAAATCATGGTAACTTGATGGAAAGTGCGGGAGACTTGAGCCCGTGCGACAACATCCACGATGTCGCGACGTGAGACAAACCATTGAAGGCTACGCGAAGGACTAAGAATGGATGTCGCGCGAGGCCATGATGTCGCGACATCCTGGCGATCAAGCGAAACCTCTGAGGGCATAAGATTGGTGTCGTGACAGCACGAGCGACCGAGTTCATAGGAAGCGAACTTTAAGTCGATGTCGCGACATGAGTTCGATCTTCGCGACAAAGAGTAGAAATTATGGCTGGAGTGATTAACTTGGGCATTTGGCTACTCTGAGAAATCCACAGGGTTATATTGGGATTAGGGCCCAAGTGGAAACTACATGTCTGACTCTGGAAGATAGTAAAGCCAAGTGGATGCTTGTCAAGAGAGTCCCAGGTGCTAGGCTTCACTTTTATTTTCTTTCTTTTCTTTTCTTTTCTTTTCTTTATTTTAGACGGATGTTTGTCTAGTTTTTTTCGTTTTATTATTTTTTGGATCGGATGTTATCGTTTTTTCTTGGGGCGAATACGAGATTCAATTTCTTTTCAAAATTACTACGGAATGCATCGGGTTCGGACAAATTTAAAAGTTCGATTATTTCGATTCAGTGCGATTATTCTTTTGATCAGAAGGATGCTGCCTCGTGTGATTCAGTAATTGAGGAACCCAGCTTCCATTTAGTGAACGTTGTAGTCAGAATTGATTTTTCCTGTAGTAATTTGCAGCATCTTGTTCATTTCGGTTTATGAATTTACTTCAGATTATGAGTTTATTGATTTTGGATCTGAATATCAGTTTACTATACCCGTTAAGAATTGCGTCGTTACTCTGATTTCAAAGGAGGTCTCACGAGTGACCACGGGAAGACAATCACAGGAGTAATGTATTTCTTTGAAGGTATACTAACACGCTATTAGGGATCCTTTGAGCTTTGTGAGTTCCACTTAGATAAATCCTCTTCTCACTTGAAGTCGAGAAACGGATTGAAACGACTTATCTATTTAAACAGCGGAGATTTCACCTCGATTCGGATAGTAGGCGATCCGAGTGTTGGCGAGATCTGTCGAGGAAGGTTGATCTATTTTAATTTCGAGGAAGAGTAATTTGGAAGTTGTATATCCTTGCTTGACCAATAACTTGGGAGATAAGGTGTACAGTCCATAAAATGGGTATGAAGTATTGCAAAAGAAAAATACCAAGCTTAAGGAAGTTCTTGTTAAAAGTAGTTATCTCGTTCCGCATGGTGGAATCGGAAGAAGAGATAGCGAAATGTGGAGCGTGGAAGATCCCGAATTTGCACTACAAATGCCTTGAATGATTTTGAAACTTGAGATGTCGAGGAAATTAATTCGATATGAACTACGGGGAATTGATGCGTTCATATGGTTGTTTCTCTTAATGTGTCTTCCTATGATAGCTGTTCGATATTCATTTCTTTTTTAGAATTTATTTTCCTTCATTTGTTTTTATTTGAGTCTATTTGCCCTGAATGTTCATTCTGTGCAGAACTAGTTGATTTCGGCTTTCATCTTTGAAACCGTGTCAATTTATGGTCGAATAGTATTAATTTCGAGTAGTCGATTAGTTGATGAAAAATTCTTGGATCTCGTGGGATCGATCACGGACTTAAGTCCATTTATTACTTGTCGACCTTGCGGAATTTGAGCCCGACGAGTAATTCGTTGTTCTGCTCGAGATTTTTGGACATGATGGTATGATGTGTAAGTTGATGCTTGCTGTTGCACGGGATTAGTTAATAGTCCTTTGGTAATAGTGTCATAAATTTGTATATGTCTTTTGGTCGGTCATCGAGTTTTATGGCGGGTTAAGTGGATTAAACCGATAGTCCTTTGGTAATAGTGTCATAAATTTGTATATGTTTTGGTCGGTCGACAAGTTTTTATGGCGCTAGTTGCCGAGTTGAAGGGATTTAGTAATCAATATTCGAGGATGAAAGAGAGGAAATCTTTAATTTGGACATTTTTAAAGAAAAGAAGCAAAAATAGCGTTTCCAAGCTGATGACTCTTTTAGTATGACCTTTATGAGCCAAATTGAAAATATTTGTTGACCAGAGGACTAATCCTGGTAATGTTAGTATGTTTGTTTCGGGAACAAAGTTTAATGCATAGGAAACAGAATACGGATCTGATTCCAGCAGATACAGAATTAGAGAAAACACTTCGGAGCTTGAGGAAGATAAAGAAGGCGAGAAACTCCCATGGCGGATGAAAGGCAGGAGACGGAATGACGAGCATAGAGAAGCGTCGGAGACCTCGATCTGACTAATGGAAGACTTACGAGACCCGGTGTCGGGATGAATACTGCGTCAGACGACTTGCGATCGAGGCCCGATAATTTTGAGCTGAAGCGTAATCACGATGGTGCAGTGACATCGGTTTATTGGCCCATCCAGCAGGGGACCAAGCGAGGCATCTGGGAAGATTTCTCGGGATGGCTATCTGATGGATTAAATGGGGTTAGACCGGAAGTCATTGGCGCATCTGTTCCCATTCTCTAAGGGGGATCTGGTTACATGGTGCAGTCTTTACCGTATGGAGTGCGTTGACCAGGTTGGGGAGCTGGTAGAGGCTTACTTATGTAGATTCTTTCCACCATCACTCACCTCAGGAAGGAGAGATCATGATGTTCAACAGGGGAGAAGATGAAAGCCTGCGTGGCTTGGGAAGATTCAGCGGTTCTTGAAGAGATGTCGATACCATGGGATAGACTTGAAGACGAATGGATGTGTATATCATGCCTTAAATGATATATCAAAGGAATCATTGATGCTTCATCTTTGCGGAGCATTCAAGCGTAAAAGTCTTGAGGAGGCGAGGATACGATCGAGGACTGGCCAAATGCAATATGAAACTCCTTCGGGGTTTTAGAGAGGCTGGCGAAGGGATGCAGGCCCGACTAGGTGTGACCATGGAGGCGAGTTGGGCCAGCCATTATGCATCGAATGGACCAGTAAGAAAAGAAGACATACCTTGCCCGTGAGATAGGGCGGTTGAAAGAGAGGTATTGAAGGGAAGTGCGAGAGGCGACGGATGAACAATTTTATGATCTTTGATTAGAGTATTTGGGTGAGCGAAACTACCATTTCAAACCCTGATACTAACTTTACTGACACATTATCATCGGGATTGAGGAACCTGAGAACTTCTCATATGGTGGAGGGCGTCCTGAGGCGAGGCCGTCTGAAGACCCCCGGGGTTATCGCGGCAACGAGATCCGACGCGTGAGGAAATGAACACGTAGAGAAAAGAAATACGAGGTCGGAGAAGGGCCACATCTTTTGAAGAAACGGATCTTTGCAGTTCATGGGGATAATAGAAATTATTTGAACCTCCATGAACGAGTTCGCAGTGGGAACAAGCGCTGCCAATTTTCAAGATTTTTCAGAACCTTGCCAATGCGACCTTAACAAACACGGGGCCACCAGTAGAGGACGTGGCCACCCCCAGCAGCGCGAGCCGGAAGAAGATGCCTTCCCCAATCGACACGAGAAAAATCCCAGGCGCATGGGTGCGGTGAGGAGTGGGAAGGAGTTAGAGATGATGAAAGAAAAAAATGACAGCAACGAGGAAAAAGACAGCTCAGAAAAGGAAGAAGAACTGGAGAAAAAGAAGGAAAGAGTGGTGGGAAAGACCTCTGAGGCTCTAGACTGCTGATTGCCTTTCCATGACATTCTTGATGTAAAAATAGAAGAAGCGATTTGCTAAGTTTTGAAACTTTCGGAAGCTAGAGATCGGTATGCCCTTTACTGGAAGTAGTGACTCGGATGCCACTCTGTAAATTCCTTAAAGACATTCCTGAGGCGAAGAAAGATCGTAGAAGAGGGATTGTGAGATCTCCTTTACTTCACTTGCGGAGTGCCTTGATGAAAAGAGAATTGCGAGGAAAAAGATGGAAGGATCTAGGAGTTTAATTCCTTGCATAATAGAAGGAGTTGAAATCGAGGAAAGCTCTGTGACTCGGGGCTAGCATCGACTTGATGCCTCTTTCTGTTACCCAACAATTAAGTTTGGGAGGCTACTTCCCTACCACCATTACTCTTCAAATGGCGGACCAGATCGATGGTAAAGCCTGGGAAGGAGTCTTGGAAGATGTGCTGGTCTTTGTTGGGAAATTTGTTTTCCGGTCGTTCATCATTCTAGACATGAAGGAAGATTCCTAGTACCCCTTCTATTAGAAGACCATTCTTAGCTCTTGGAGCCGCTCGATCGATATCTGAGTTCTTACCTTGAGGGTTGGAGAAGAAGCTGTTGCTTTCAACTTGATCCAGGGCATACAGAATATAGACATAGACAGAGAAAATTTCAATGTAGTTGATGAAGTCTATAACCTCAACCCTGATGTTCAAAATGATTGTAATGATCAAATTTTTATCAATGAAAAAGAGATGAATTTCCAGTATATCGAAGATGATTACTCTGATTATTCATACAACGGTTTTCATTCTATAGAAACTGTGATGAGCATGACGCAAAGAAGAGATGAACAAGAGTAATGAAAAGAGAAACTCAGCGAAACCAGTGAAGAAGGGCTTGTGTTGAAAGAGCGCCAAGTCATTTGAAGTATGTTTATAGAACCACCCGAGAGAAAACCGGTGATTATCTACGCGGTGAGTGATGAGGAGGAGCGATGTCACTGCGAGATCTTGAAGAAACATAAAGAGTCTATAGCTTGGTGATGAAGAATTGAAGGTATCGATCCATCTATTTGCATGCCTGAGTGCATTGGAAGGAAACTTAGAAACCAATTTAATAAAGACATCAGAAGGGGGGCCCGAGATCCGAGTAATGAAGGAAGTAGTCGAAAGAGGTACTCAAATTGCTAAATCTTTGGTTTCATCTATGCAATCTCAGATAGTCCTTGGGTAAGTCCAGTCCATGTGGTTCCAAAGAAATTGGATTCTTGTGATCATGATGAGAAAAATGAATTGATTCAGCGAAACGTGACGAGGATGGAGGTATGTATTGATTACGGGAAGTTGAATGCAGCAACCAGAAAAGATCATTTCCCCTTGCCTTTCATTGATCAGATGTTGGATAGGTTAGCAGGACACCCTCACTTTTGTTTCCTGGATGGGTACTCAGGATACAATCAGATCGCAATTGCACTGGAGGATCAAGAGAAGACCACATTCACATGCCCCTATGGTACCTTTGCCTTCAGAAGGATGCCATTTGGGCTAGCATATGTCTCATTTACATTCTAGAGGTGTATGATGTCTATTCTCAGATTTGGTTGAAGAAGTAATGGAAATTTTCATGGATGACTTCACTGTGTATGGATCGGCTTTGATGATGTTTAAACAATCTGAACGATTACTTCAAAGATGCGAGACAAGCGATTAGACATTGAATTGGGAAAAATGCCATTTTTTATGGTAACGGAAGGTATTATTGTTCTTGGGCATAAAATTTACGCACGGGATTAAGTAGACGATCAAGGTATCCATTAGCCAAAACTCTTGCCTGACCTACCACAGTAAAGGAGTAAGAAGCTGCTTGGGGCATGTTTGGATTTTACGGAGATTCTGTCAAAGACTTTTCAAAAATAGCCAGAGGCCAGCTATGCGATTCTTGGAAAAGATACGAGTTCAATTTTGATAACTCCTGCAAAGATGCTTTTGAAGAAATCAAATCAGATTAGTCTGTGGCTTTATAATGGATTTGCAAGGAATGGGATCGAGGGATTTGAAATAATGTGTGATGCTAGTGATTTTGCCATGGGAGCTGTGTTGGGGCAAGGAAAAGAAAGAATATTCAGAGCCATATACTATGCTAGTAAAACCTTCAATGAAGGCACAGAACTACTCTCCTTGGCTGAAAAGGAGATGCTGGCTATAGTATTTGCTTGTGAAAATTTTAAACGTATTTAGGATCCAGTATGGTGATTCACACGATCATACGACAATCAAATACTTGATGTCAAAAAGGAAGCTAAGCCAAGATTGATAAGGTGGGTCTTTGGCACATTTGCGGGGAGTTTGATTTAGAAATCAAGGATAAAGGATGTGTGTGATGTGATAGCTGATCACTTGTCAAGAGTAGAAAGAAGCACCGAGAAGAGGAGGAGAAGGTAATGTGCAGAATTTCCCGGATGAGCAAGCTGTTTAAGGTTTCATCCTTCCATGGTATCTTAGACATTGTGAACTATTTAGCTTATTGGAGTAGTTCCTTGAATTCACTTCCAAACAAAGAAACTTCAGGCGACGGCATGTATTATATTTAAGGATGATCCACTTTTTATTTAAAGAGGTCTTTGATATGATAATAAGAAAATGCGTGCGAGAAGAAAATGAGCAGAGAAAATTTTTGGATGAATACCATGCATCACCTTATGGGGGAGCACTTTTCGGGAGAAAGAAAACATTCATAAAATCTCAATCTGGATTTTATTGGCCGCTAGCTTTTGAAGATTATCTTGAATGGGTGAGTTATGTGTGAATGCGGAAGATTGAAATATCGTGGCGAAATGAAATGCCCCTAGAGAAATATTATGGTGGTGCGGTGTGATGTATGGGGATGGATTTTATGGGACCATTCCACCATCATTTGGGAATCGTACATGCTGCTTGCTTGATTGATTACGTTTCAAATGGGTGAAGGCAATAATACAATTACAGAAATGATGCTAATACAGTTATGAGCTTCTTGCAAAAGAATATTTGGCTTGATTTGGAACACCCGGGACTATCGTCGGTGATGAAGCCATTTGCAAACAAGATATTTCTGAAACTCATGGCTCAGTATGGGATGAAACATGTAATGAGTCTGGCGTATCCCGAACCCGATAGACGACGAAATTTCCAACGGGAGATTAAAAGAATACTTAGAAAGAGCGGTGGTCAGCAGAGGGAAGGATTGGTCTTCCAAACTTGATGATGCAGCCAGACTACGAATTTGCATACAAAACTCCCATTGGAATGTCACATACGAAATTATTATTCGGAAAACCATGTCACCTGCGGAATTAGAATACAAGGCGTGTGGGCCATCGAAGTTGAACTTGATTTCAAAGCTACTTGAAAGGAAGAGATTGCTACAAGCGTCAGGGTGGAAGAAGCGAAATGAAGCCTATGATAATGCTACCATCTGAGGATAAGACAAAGAAATGGCATGATCGAAGGATCTAGGAAGGAGTTCGAGAGCGGGGAAAAGTTCTGTGTTTAATTAGGCGAAGTTGTTTCGGGGAAGCTAAAATCCGAATGGGGTGGACCGTACGGTGGTGTCAAGCGATACATTTGGAGGCGTGACGTGAGGCGAATCTTGGAGAAGAATTCAGGAGTAAATGGACAAAGACTTAAGCCTTATTTAGCGAGAGAGGAAGGAATGAAAGAGCTTAGCCCAGGGATCTCACAAGAAGAAGGAACAGCAATGAGTCAATGGGACTCAAAAGCGAAGCGGTGATGGGAGCGACCCATAGGAAATCTGAATTTCTAATTTTTATATGTGAATTTTAGTTAGAATTCGTGTTGATTTGCGGTGTCTGAGGACTTTGTTTTAGTTTGATGTAATCGATTACGTCGTGTGCGAGGTTGCGTGGCAGCATCTCGAGAAGGAGGAAAAGCGATTGTTGGATAACTTGACTGACTCACGTGGAGGAATCTGAGGAAAAGAGGAAGCAATTTTTTCTACTACATAAATTCGCTAGAAAGTGAATTTGAAGTACATGTATGAATTGTTTGTGTGAAATTGATTCATTTGATGTTGAAGAGTTTAAGTAGGTAGGAATGAAAGATTCTATGAACATTGAGCTTTAAGGCTGAGGTCGCGACAAGAGAACTTCCTTTAAAAAGAAGTTGTCGGGACATCATAACACATAGAGAACATATATGCTTTCACAACCAAGGGATGGCTTTTTCCCAGTGAGGGTTGAGAAGGTCGCGACAATTAGCGATGTCGCGACAATTAGAAAAATGTTGCCCGGTGGAAATTTTTTAAGGGTTATACTAATGACAACATCTTGTTTAAGGTGGCATTAAAGGAAGTACGCGACATGTGGAAATAAATGAAATAATCATTAGAGCTCATAAACTTTGATTGAATTGCAGCGGTTGGAGTACTTTTTCCCGACTTCACTCTCGTTCAGAACTGGATTCATTCTCTCACCCTACGATTTTAAACCCACGAAAACCACAGGTCGAAATCTTGAAACTTTCCTTATTCTACCGAATGGCTAGAGACCATCAAGCCTCGACCAACGAGAAAAGAATTCATGGAGGAAGCGTCTGTCGAAGAAGAGAATCGCGGGAAGGAAGCAGAATGAAAGAACACTGCTTAGAAGCATCGGAGGGACAGCGGAGTTCGAGGAAGAAAAACCTTAAAAGGGCAAGAAAAAAAATGTGAGAAGAGAACATCGAAGATTTTTGTGTCGAAGGAAGCCTACTGTTGGAGGAAACACTATCTTGGGAAGGGTTTGTAGCGAAACGGTCAAAACCTATCGCTCCTTTGAGGAAATGATAAAGAAAGAGGTTGGGAAACCCTCTGGCACATCGAGAAGCGGGGTATCTGACGATAGTAAAGGAGTTACTCAAGTTTGGTAGGGAGAAGGGCAAATCTGTATGCGTCGGAGGAGTGTGGGTGCCGTATAGACACCCAGGCCATTAACCAAGTTTATGAAATGGCGGGGACATAAGCATGGGCAAAATTCAAAAAGCTCTGAAAACCCAGTTGAAGAAGGTGCGAGAAAAACTCATCGGCCAGGCTCGGGTGAGGGCGGGAAAAGGAGGACCCAGGCCACTGAAAACGAGGGAAGCCTCGTGCCAGGGAGGTTGGGTATGGTTCTATTTCCTAGCCTGTTTTGGTTCCGGCCGGTGGCTTGCACGAGCACGGTGTAGGGGAACGGGAGGCGGTCATGCTATCTGTGTGTACGAGAAGGGATATAAGGTCGATATAGGGACCGATAATAGAAAATTCGATATTGGTACCACGAGAGGAAGCAAGAGGAGTGATCTCGCGACAGGTCTGATCTTGTGTTTGAAGGGTTTGGGTGAGGAGAGGGGGTTAGGGACGGAAGAGAAAGAAGTTAGCGGCATCACCACTCTTGTTGTGAGGAGTGGAGTAAAGGACGAAACCCCGGAGAAAAAGGGAGTGCAGTTAAAACAAGAGGAAGAAGAAGTGAACACGAGAAGGTCCTCCCGGATGTTAATAATTTCCCATTTGCGAATCTTTGCGGGGCGGAGGATGAAAGAAGCCCCGGGTAGATTTCCTCTTCCCCTTTCATTAGTTCTCGCCATGTCACGAGGTAGAACATTGAAGAAAGGGAGAAAGTTCTAGGGAACACCAGGGGGCAGGCGATCAGCAAATGCTTCTCTCACGTAACGAGATGGAAGCGAGGGAAAAGGAGTGGAGGTTGCAACAAAGAGTTCGGGAGGAAGTCGTGAAAAGAACTAAAAGAAGAGATCGAGAATGGGAAGAAGAACTACATAGAAGAAGAAGAAAGTTTGGGCGAGTTGCGGAGCGAGGAGCAGAGCCCGAAAATGAAAGGAAGGAAGAACGATGAAGGAGGTACTCGGCGTGAGAGAAAACGAAGGAAATGCAAACAAGGGATAAAGATATGTTAAAGAAGAGTGGAAGTTCGATCCACACGCGAGGCATTCTGACAATGAGTTAACGAGAGGCAATCCCGGCTCTTGGGAATACTTAAGGAAAGGGATGCGAACGGAAGGCTGACAAAAGGAGAACATGTGGTTAAATTTGCTTTTACATGTCCACATAGTGAAGATTTTGAGACAAAGATGGAAGGGAGAGACAAGGTGTTAGATGGAAACGTGCATTCGGGAGAAGATGTGGCTAGAGAATGCGGACTTGATCGGCAACGACATCAAGCTAGCAGGTAATGAAACGGAAATGGAGAAAAACATGAACACACTTGGAATGAGACGGGATAGGCCCGAACAAAAGGTGGATCTCTCAAATGAATTGGCACGGGAAACGGGGCCAGGCAAAGAAAGCGGGACGGAGAATAGAAGTAGATTCGAATTCGGCCGTGATTGGACACTCTTGACTGGATCCCAGGACATCTATACATGAAACGAAAGAAAAAAATAGACCCTATCCATTCAAGTTTGATCACTCCTTTCTATCTTGTAGTTTCTAAGCGGGTTTTACGGTGTGAATCGGAAATAAAATGAAAACTTGAATTGAATTGTTGTGTCGCGTCTTTATTTTGAATTTGTTGGTTGATATTGTGTTCTTGGAAGATGCATGATTAGGACATTAAAGTAGAAATTAGTTCGAATAAAAGCTGTCTTTGTGATGTAATGGCTTGAATTGAATGAAGCGGTTAGATTAGGAATGGTAAAATGTAGAATAAAGGCAATCATCTGATTTGATTGAAACCTGAAGTCTACGAAAATTACTTATATCTAGCGATAAGTCGGGGTGAGGAAGGTAATATAATAGAAGGAACAAAAACAATTTTTTGAGTTTGTGGTATGAGCAAGTAGATCAAAGAACATTGAATACCAATTAATTTAAATACTCATTAGCAAAAATGAGTGAGTACTCTATGGTTAGTCACAAGCTATTTCAAACCAAATTCTAAAATTTGTTAGATTATTGATCAAGGCGAAATTCTAGGTAAGACAAGCGTGAGAGATGATCTACGAGGCCATCCTTGGAAAGTTTGAGCCATTCGACCATCCACATTTATATCTTTGCTTTGCATATACCTGGATTAAATTGAGCGAACGAGCCTTATTTTGAAAATAAACCAGCGAGTTTACAAACCCATCGAAGAATCAGCGCCTCGAGAACACGTGATTACGAGAGATTTGAGAGGAAGAAGCAAAGTTTGGGGAGTTGAAATTTTGAGGAACTCGAGGAGAAAATACGAGAAAAGGGAGGCTGAAAGAAGAAATGCGAATCGAAAATTATGCGAAAAGAAGGCAGGGAATGAGTTTTGTCTTGTGGCGCAGCTTCTACAGAGCAATTAAGTTCGTGCAGGGTGTTTCAACACCTAGTACCCTAATACCAATTGGTATGGGAATTCTGCTTGCAGTTTCTTCAGAGTGTTAGAAAGCGCAAATAGACAAAAACAGACACTATCCACGAAGGGCGAAAGAAATTCCTCGGTTGTAATTCTGAGAAGATCATTGGCGACATACGGGTTTCGAATAGAGGAAAACTAAAGTTGATGTCCCGAATGAAGATTGGGGGGGAAGTGTATCAAAGGAAACCCTGAGAAAGAAAGGGCGGTGGTGAAATTCGGGGTAATCTTCACTTAAAATTCCTTTCATCATACGAGTACGAAACCCAACATTCTGAAGCTGAAAGACGATTGATCTTGAATGTTGAATTTACCTATATTAGTGGAGATCAATATGAAAAACAAGCATATGGGACTTGAATAAACAGTTTAAGAAAACTCCCAGAAGATGTACTAAAACTAAGACGAAATTGAAAAGGATTGTTGACCTGCACACACACAGAGTAAGACTTGGTAAATAAACTGTTTAAATACATTAGTTTATCGAGAAATTTTGTGATAAGAGTATACCATGCTTTATTCCTTCATCTGGCGAAACTTGAATTAACAGTGATATCTTTAGTTAGATTAGAAGGTGAGCCGGATAAGGCCCACTTTGTAAAATAAAGCAGAGAAAAATGTCCTTTTGTTTGAGAGACCAAACAATCTTTCTTTTCTTTGCTTGAGAGACGAAGCAAAATTTTAAGTTTGGGGAGTTTGATGAGCTTAAAAGTCATCTCTTTTTAGTACATTTTTACGTTTTTTGATTTTCGATTAAAATCGAATAATTAATATCTAATTATGAAGAAACTCACCCGATTTGTCATTAAGCGGGAAGGAAGCGAAAGAAGAAAAAGCGTAGAAAATCACGAGAAATAAACAGTGGATAAAAATCTGCGATTCGAATGGCGGAGCGAAATGAAAGCAATGATTTGAGTCATTGATGCGGTTGTGGAGTGCACTTGCAGTCGAGTTCTAAAGTCGCGACGGGAAGATTGAGAGAATTTGATGCGAGGTCGTGACGAGGGAACCTGAGTCTAGGCGGTGAAGAAGGAGCGAAGTAAAAAGAAGTGATGTCGCGGCGAGAGCTGGTCAAGTCAGCGACATCATCGCTTGACCATTGCAGCCTACGTGACATAAGGTCATGGCAGCGGCGAGATTGATGTCGTGACACGGGGGGCCCAGTTTATTCTGGCCCGGAGACTTAATGTTGAAGTCGTGACGTAGAGGAGATCAAGCGAAGGCGAAACTATGAGGTTGATGTCACACGACATCGGGGGGACTACCGTTGAAGCGATACCATTAAGTGATGTCGCGACAAAGAAAAGCGAGTCGCGACATCGCGGCGACCGATGGAAAGTGCGGGAGACCTTGCGAGCCCGTGCCAGCGACGACATCGATATGCGGCGACGCCGAGGAAACGACCATTGAAGCTGCGAAGGACTAGAATGGATGTCAGCGTGAGCCATGATGTCCGCGACATCCTGGCGATCCAGCGAAACCTCTGAGGGCATAAGATTGGTGTCGTAATGACGAGCGACGATTCGCGGAAGCGAGAACTTTAAGTCGATGTCGCGACATGAGTTGATGTCGCGGCAAAAGAGAAAAGCGAGTCATATTTGGAGCGATAACTTGGGCACAGCTACTCACGAAATCAACGGCCGGGTTATATTGGGATTAGGGCCAGTGGAAACCTATAAATCTGTGACTGAATAGTAAAGAAGCGAGTCGGGTAGCGTCAAAGAGATACGGGTAGCCCTAGGCTTCACTTTTATTTTCTTTTCTTTTCTTTTCTTTTCTTTTCTTTATTTTAGAGCGGATGTTTGTATCCCCAGTTTTTCGTTTATTATTTTTTGGATACGAATGTTATCGTTTCTTGAAGTGAATCACAATTCAATTTCTTTCAAAATTACTACGGAATGCACATGAAGTTCGGACAAATTTACGGGATTGGTGGCTGATTCAGTGCAGATTATTCTTTTGATGGAAGGATCTTGCCTCGTGTGGTCGATAATTGAGGAACGGCTTCCATTTAGTGAGCGTTGTAGTCGAAATTGATTTTTCTGTAGTAATTTGCGACATCTTGTTCATTTCGGTTTATGAATTTAAGCGGATTAAGGTTATTGATTTTGGATGAATATCAGTTTACTATGCAGATTAAGATTGCGATAAGATTACCTCACGATTCAGGAGGTCCTACGGGTGACACGGGGAAGACAATCCTGGGAGTAATGTACATTTCTTTGAAGGTATACTAACTGCTTTATTAGGGATCCTTTGAGCTGTGGAGTTCACTTAGATAAATCCTCTTCTCACTTGAAGTCGAAACGAGTTGAGCGACTTATCTATTTAAACAAGCGAGATTTCACCTCGGTCGGATAGTGAGGCCAATCCGTGTTAAATTTGAGATCTAATCGAGGAAAGGTTGATGTATTTTAATTTCGAGGAAAGTAATTTGGAGATTGTATATCAGCAGCGACCCGATGGCAGGAATTTGGGTGTCACGTCATAAAATGGGTATGAAGTATTGCAAAAGAAAAATACCCAGCTTAAGGAAGTTCTTGTTAAAAGTAGTTATCTCGTTCCCTGTAATTCGAGAGAATCAGGAAGAAGAGATAACGAAATGTGGAGCGTGGAGAGATCGAATTTGCCTTTACAAATGCCTTAGACTGATTTTGGAAACTTGAGATAATCAAGAAATTAATTGAGTATGAACTACGAGGGAATTGATCGTTCCTTTGTGGTATTTCTCTTAATGTGTCTTCCTATGATAAGCGTTCGATTATTCATTTCTTTTTAGAATTTATTTTCCCTTCATTTGTTTATTTCGATCACATTTGAATGTTCATTTCTCTTTGAACTAGTTGATTTCCCGGCTTTCATCTTAGGCAGTATCAATTTATGGTCGAATAGTATTAATTTCGAGTAGTCGGGGTAGTTGATGAAAAATTCTTGAGATCTCTTTGTGGGATCGATGCTCTGGACATAAGTCCATTTTATTATATCGACACATTGCACTTGCAGAATTTACGACGAAACCCGATAAATTAAATTGTTCTACTCTAGAGATTTTTGGTTATGATAGTATGATGTCGACAAGTTGATGGCAACATTGCACGGATTAGTTAATAGTCGCTTTGGTAATAGTGTCGTAAGTATATATGTCTTTTAATTCGGTCATGAGTTTTTATGTGGCGGATTCTTAGGGATTAGACGATAGTCGCTTTTTGCTAATAGTGTCATAAATTTGTATATGTCTTTTGGTCGGTCATCACTAGGACACATAGAAACCAAGACAGGACTAAAGGTTAGGCTGAAATTTGGTCTTTTGGGACATTTATCAAAGATAGATTATGTGACGTGTTTGGTAGGAAAGTTAAAAGATTACCTTTGGAAAGCGAGATAAGCGACTCTTCCTTTAGAGCTTATTCGCTGACATTTGTGATGAATATAAGGAATGAGACATGGGCTGATACTTCATCACTTTTATAGATGATTTCATAGATTCGGTAATTTTATTTGATCTCCCATAGATATGAAGCATTGGATTGCTTCAGAAGTTATAGTGCCTTGGTTGAGAATCAATTAAACACAAAAATAAAATCTTCTGGTGATAAGGGCGTGAATATATATTTATTTAAAAACATATTATAATGAGAAGAGGGTATAGCTAAGCGATTGACCATTCCTTACACTCCGCAACAAAATGGTGTAAGCGAAGAAGAATACGACCCTTTGGATATGATAAAGGTCGATGATGAATTGCAAGCAAGTTTCACATCTCCTTTTGGGGAGATGCGGTAATAATTTATGGCCTATTACAAATAGAGTTCCATCGAGTCTGTTCCTTCCACTCTATATGAATTATGGAAATGTGAAGCACGATTTAGACATTATGCAACTAAGTGTGCAGCTTATGTTCATAACATTTCTCATGAATATGGGAAGCTTGGTCTAGGGAAGAAATTAATATCTTCATAAGATACTCAAAGTACTCTAAAGGATATGTCTTCTTAGGGGAAGATATAAATGGAAATGTAACGGAAATTGAGTCACGAGATGTTGTATTCTTAGAAGAGGACTTTCCTGGACGAGGTGGGATAGATAGGGATCTTTATTTCTATGAAATGGAAGATTCAAAAGTCGGAGAAGATGTAAAAATGATTATTTCAATGCCACGATCGAGACGATATAGATAGTTATTTCAGCGGAGGCCGAGTGGGAGCGATATTTGTAGATTTTGTTCCTATGGAGTAAGATCATGGGCAATCTCAACCTCGGCAACGGTAATCGTGGGAGAATTCCAGTTGTCACTTTGAGATTGAGGGGAAGCCTTCATAATTTCGTGATGAAGAAAGAGCGAAAAATGCAACAAGCTCTCTGGTCCTAATTCTAAAAAGTGGTTTAGTATGGAAGAGGAAATCAATTTAATGAAATCGATAAGAGTGCAGGATTTGGTTATTCTTTGTAATCATAGAATTTGTTAGGAGCAAGTGGGTTCTCGATATTGAAAGTAAGAGCGAATGAGACCCGATTGACGAGATATAAGGCTCGGTTTGCTTGTAGGCCCCAAGGGCTACACTGACAAGA
This sequence comes from Tetrastigma voinierianum, assembly GCA_016808115.1. Taxonomy (NCBI): domain Eukaryota; kingdom Viridiplantae; phylum Streptophyta; class Magnoliopsida; order Vitales; family Vitaceae; genus Tetrastigma; species Tetrastigma voinierianum. Next base: position 34,649 of record JAEQBH010008952.1, read on the forward strand.
GGGAATTGACCATGAAGAGACATTCTACGCTAGTATTTGGAGTTTGCATCCAATTCGCTCTCCTAGTTATAGTAGCAGGATAGACTTAAAATTATATCAAATAGATGTTAAAATTGCTTTCTAAATGAAGCTCGATGAGAAATCTATATGGATTAACCTTTAGGCTTGACTGAGACGGGAGCGTAAAGTTTGCCGACTCAAGAGATCCATTTATCGTCTTAAACGGGCCTTAAAGCGATGGAACCTCAATTTCATCGAGCTATTGGAGAAGATGGTTTACAATGATGGAAGAGGATCATTGTGTGTATGATAAGCAATTTAAAATAAGCTATTTCATAATTACATCCTTTATATATATCGATGACATATTAATAGTTGGAAATGATAAGTAACTGATAGATGTGACCAAAAAGTGGATATCATCAAATTTAGAAATGAATGACATGGGAGAGGCTAACTATGTACTTGGTGTAAAGATTCTCAAGGATCGCTCAAAATGACTCTTGGGTTTATCTCCAGAGACGTATATTTAGAAAATGTTGAAGCATTACCATATGCATTATTTCAAGCCCATGGATACACTTGTTGAAAGAAATTTGAGCCTTAGTCTTGATATGTGTCCCAAGACACTTGAAGAAAAGGAAAATGTCGAAATACCTTACTCCATTGTCGGAGTCGTGTATGCAATGATGTGCACACGTCCAGACATGTGCTATGTCATTGGGTTAACAAGCATATTTCAATCTAATCTAGGTATAAAACATTGGATGGTAGTGAAGAGAATATTGAGATATTTAAAGGGACCGATGGAGTGTAATGATATGCTACGAGGAAGGATTTGTGATTGATTGGTTACACGAATGTTGACTAGGGAGGCGATCCTGGTCAACACAAATCAACATCTGGATATGCGTTCTTGCTAAATGATTGTGCAATTTCATGGTGTAGCAAAAAATCTTGTATAGCCTTGTCAACGATGGAAGTAGAATATGTAGCATACGCTTATTTCTCGAGAGGCGGTTTTGATTGAAAAGATTCTTACAGACTTAGAGTCGTTAAAAGCAACCTTTAGCTTGATGACACTTTATTGTGATAGCATGGTTGCATTGGCTTATGCAAAGGATCAAAAATATCATGGAAAGACCAAACATATCCAGATTAGATATCACTTTGTTAGAGAAATGATCACGCAAAATGAAGTGGCTGCAAAAAACACATCCTACCCGACCAAATGGTTACCAGACCCATTTACTAAACCTATAGCGAGGATGCATTTCTTGAGCATGTAAGATCCACAGGCTTATGTAGGATGTGATGATAAGATTGTATTTATATTCTTCAAACAAATTGTAATCTTCTTATAATAAAATGAAGAGCATTTCCCACATAGTTAAGCATTTTATAGAATTTTTATTACGAATATATTTGGAAATGTAAGCTTATACAAATTCAAGTTAAGTATGTCGATAGACTTGATTGACTCTCTCACATGAGTAATTGCCTCTAGTGCTTTAGGAGCGAGTAGATATGAGACCTTGATTTAGATGGCTAAGGCGCAGTGGGAGTGGCCTTGGTCATATTATCAATTAGAAGGTCACCTTGATAAGAATCAAGATGAGACTCTTTATAAGAATCAACATGAATGCTTTCCTACCATTCATGGGTCTATTTATAGGAAGCTGAGTGTAGAACTTATTGTTTAACATCATGGAATGTGGAAACAAAAGATTCAGGTTTAGGCGCTTGTAAGCGATAAAATGAACTCGTATGGTGTTATTTATCTTACAATTTAGAGCGAGACATACACTCTTTCGTCTTTTATAAAAAAGAGATGCTCCACCATAGCATGCATTTCATATTGCATGTCTTTAGGAACGATTGGGAGGCGAAGAATGGATCCACCTTGCTCCCTTTGTGTGAGTCAAATCCACATATGGATTTCATCTATCTTTACCCTTTGTGACTTTTGACTATATCATGATGTGATGAATTAATGTTGGCTATCTTAGGATGTATCCCATAGTCATGGAATGATTCGACTTAACAAAACATTTCTAGAAAAGCGAGTTAACTCTGATCGGATTAGTATGAGGACAAAAGAAAGAGTATCTTTGCTTGTACACTAGTTACTTGTATTCTACAGCTAAATTATTAAACGATAGAATTTGCAGAAATAATTTAGAATCTGAGTAATTGTAAGAAGATCAAATTATGGATTCTTGAGGATTGAATAATACTTGATGGGTATTAAAGAAAGATACTTGGGGTAAATAAGCACTTCTTTACCTTTGCAAGGTTGATGTCTCCTATATGGCCTATAGTTAGGTTTGTATTGGAGCGCCCACCATTAGTGTGCTTCAGGTCACACGGTCCGTTCACTTGTATGAATTAAACTATTGGGATGGTTGGATTATGATTTAAATGGAGGTCAAGCCCATCATGGGCGAGTGGGAGATGTTGGATTATGGGGGTGGGTCCCGTAAGGGCTTGGCGACCCATGACCCATCTCAAACGAGACAATACGAGAAAGGGTTATGACTCTTTCTACGAAATGGAACCAAACAAAAACATATAAATAAGGTTTCTGTAATGAATTTTAGGTTCGATTCTTTTGACAAAAAACATTAGTAATATTTGTCATCTCTGAGTTATCACCATCTTCATCCTTTAGACAAATTATTGATAAGATTTTGGAGGGGTGTTTGTACTATGGATTTATGGTAATTGGATCATCCTTGAAGCATTGAAGACATTGGTTTAAGAGATCAACAAGTAAGTCTCCTTACCTTTCTATTTATTCAGACGGATCACGATCCACATCGGTTGCATACAAGAGTGTGGAGTGGTACTTAAGCTTGAGAGGTTTTCCCACCTATCAAGCCGATCTTTTGTGTTGGGCTCTCCGATTGGGCTTGAGGCTCTATCATTGGTGCTTTCATTGAGAGCCAGTATGTAGTAGGAGAGGGCTACCTGGAAGAGGGCTACTTAGTGCCCTAAAGGTGGATCTGGAATGAATGCTATCCAAGGTGTGAGCCACAGAGAATGAATGTCGTCCGCGAACATCCGGTTTCTCAAGGGGTATGGAATGATACAATCTCACATTGGTTACACACAAGAGTGTGGAGTGGTACTTAAGCTTGAAAGGTTCTCCCACCTATCAAGCCGGTCTTTTGGGTTGGGCTCTCCGATTGGGTTTGAGGCCATATCATTGATGCTTTCATTGAGAACCAGTACGTAGCGGGAGAGGGCTACCTGGAAGAGGGCTACCCGATGCCCCAAAGGTGGGTCCGGAGTTAATGTTATCCAGAGTGTAGCCACCAAGAGTGAATACTGTCCGCAGACGTCCGGTTTCTCAAGGGGTATTGAATGATACGATCCCACATTGGTTCCACTGCAGTGTGGGTGAGTACGTAAGCTTGAGAGGTTCTCAGCTTATCAAGCGGTTCTTTTGGGTTGGAGCTCAGATTGGACTTGAGGCCTTATCGAGAAAACCATAAATATAGAGGGAACAAGTAACAAAAAAAAAAGAAAAAAAAAAGGTTTTTATATAAGAACACTTTCCTAATCAAAGCTATGAATATTTCATTTACAAATCTGCACTAGATGTAAGGAAGTATAGTATTTCTATTTTCCATTCTGTTATCTCTGTGACAATAGTAATGAACCTCTTCTTCCAAGAAAAATCAGTGAGCAGGAGTCATTTTACCATATTCTAGGTTGTGCATTAATAAACGTACCACCCTCCCTAATGTAAGAATGTCAAGTAGAGCCATATATTACAATAACAGTTCCTCTTTAGGAGGTTCCAAATTACGCACTCAACAATTGAGTATAACATTGGCCTTAAGGAACCACACCTTTGCTATGATAGGCTGCTCTTGCTACAGTGTTGTTGCTTTGAGAGAATACCAATTTGAACTTTAAATCCCTAAATTTCCAATATCTTCACAAAATAAATAAAAAGAAAAGATATCATCAAGATGGATAACAATCCATAAAATTTGGTGAGATCAGAGGAAAGGCTGTCTTGTTTTTTGAATTTTCTTTTAAAGTTAATTTCAATGGGGGAAAAATCAGATCCTAATGAGAGAGAAAAAAGATGAGCGAGGTGACTTCTTGGAGAAACATGGTTCAAAGTCGTGATATTGACCACCGACTCGGAGGGTTTTGAGACGTATCGATCTCAATGTATCGGCTTGATATCGCCGATATGTAAATTAAAATAAATAGAGAGTTTAAAAATTATAAAATATTATATAAATTATTAGAGCATATATGTAATTGACTTAAAAACTAATAAAATAAAAATTATTTTATGTTTAATACTATTTAAGTAACTATAAAACATTTACTAAAAGAATTACAAAATTATAATATACTTATTACAAATACATGTATTATAAAATTAATAAAATAGTACATACAAAATAAAAATAATACTTTAATTAATTGTAATTATTTATTAAAAAATTTTAATTAATTTTATTTAACAAAATAAATATATAAAAATAATTATAATTATTATAATAGTTTATGGTAAGTTAGATATTAATTTTAAAGTAATGTAGTTTTTATCTTCAAATTCATCTTTAAATTAATTTAAATAATAATTTATTATTATAATTTTCGCCAAAATTTGTTATTAAAAATGTCATAACTAAACTAACATTTAATATCATATCCGGAGTATAAAAAATATTGATATTTGTTTCAAAAAACATATCAATATTACAATTAAACATAAAATCTCAATTTTAATTTTTTTTTGGAAATCCAAGATGAGTATTTCATTGATGAGCATCAGCAGTCAATACATGAGCAAGGAATGAAGGGATAGAAGCACACTCACAGACACCAACAATAGAACCACCCACACGAGCAAGACAATGTGCAGCTGTATTCGCTGTGCGTTGAACAAAACAGAATTTAACCTCTGAAAAGCACGAACATAGACTTTTATAATCTGAAATTATAAGACCAGAATAAGAATTATCTATAGAGGAGGACAACAGGTCATGGAAAACTTGCAGTGAGTCCATCTCTACTATGAAAAAAGACCAGTGCTTCGTTTTAAGCTAGCTTAATGCCTTTCTTACCCCTAAAGCTTCAGCCTCCTTAGCAGTATAATTTCCTTAGCAGTATAATGCCTCACAATACATCCAACGCCAATTTTCTTTTGTAGAGGAAACAAGGCCGCATCAATATTGATCTTTACCTTAGCTGGAGGTGGGGAAGACCAAATAACAAAACCATGGTGACCTTGTAAATTAGAGACTTAGGCAATCTGGGGGCTCTGAACTACTGTCCATTCATATAACATACGACTAGCCAAATTAACCAAGAAACGAGCATTGTTTCTTTTGCCTCTCCATACAATATCATTCCTATTCTTCCATAACATCCATCTAATCATCGTCATTAAGGAACTAGTCATATGCACTATGACTAGCAAAGAAGCTATAAAACCATTCAAAGGAAGATCTACCATGGCACCCATTGAAATTTAGGAAAGAAAGTAGCCAACAATGATTCGCTACTGGACATTAAAAAGTAAATGAGTAGTAGTCTCACCCGAGGCATGACAAATAGGACACACTTCATCCACATGCACCTTTTCTGAAGATGATCTGAGTTAACATCAGTGGTACCTCCAAATAAAGTTTCTAACTTTGCAAGGAACTCTAAGCTTCCATAATTATTTCCAAAAAGCCTCTGACTGAGAAATAATTTCACCATTAATTAGTCTATACCCACTTTTTACTGTGTATGAGCCCTTATCATAAGGCTAAGTTAATATATCCTCCACCGTCCTTATACTTAGAGGAATCTGCCTAATCAAAGCAAAATCTGTCACTAAAAATATTTTTTAAGACATTCTGATCCCATTCCCTTTTCCCAACTTTCATCAAATTCGCAACCGTCAGTCCCTTCAAGACCAGAGATGATCTCAGTTGTAACAAAAGCCTTTTCATTACATGGTAAGCAAGGATCACGCCAAACATGAATGTGAGTGCAATTGCCAACTCGATATCGAACCCTATTTTGTAATATTTTCTTAGATTCACATATTCCTCTCCACACATAGCTAGGATTATTCCCAACTGAAGCATCAAGAATCTCACAATTTAGGAAATATCTCGCTTTAAAAACACTAGTTACAGGGCATCAGGCTGCTGCATAAATCTCCAAGCTTGTCTGGTGACCATTGCTATGTTAAAATTTCTCAGCTTCTTAAACCCCACGTCACCCATCTTCTTTGGCTCACATAACTTGCTCCAATGGGCTTTGTCGAGGATCTATTTTGGCCCCTCCAAAAAGCATTTAACATGCTTTCAATTTCATAACATAAGTCAATAGGAAGGAGAAATACTGACATGGTGTAATTAGAGGCAATGATTAGGCTATTGTCTTTATCAGTATCTCCTTACCCGCACGTGAAAGAGACTTTGAATGCCAACTTTGAATTCGATGCCAAAGCCTTTCCTTAATAAAAGAAAAAATTGCCTTTTTATTCCTTCCAATAAGAGAGGGAAGGCCAAGGTATATACCATGATCATTGGTGATATAGACATCAAGCACATTGCAAACTTCCACCTTTCGATCCTCCCTAGTGTTAGAGCTGAATAGAATAGATGATTTTTGGAAATTTACCTGTTGTCCAGAGGCAATCTCATATTGTATCAAACATTCTTTAATAATAGAACTCTCCGCCATCGTAGCATTAAAGAAAAGAAAACAATAATCTGTAAAGAAGAGGTGACTAACTTTTGGTGCTCCTCTCGCCACACTACAGCCATGAAGAAACCCCTCATTTTCTTTTCTTTGAAGCAGCAAACTTAGTCCTTCAGCACATATGATGAAAAGGTAAGGGGATAATGGATCCCCTTTCCTTAAGCCCCTTTCTAGAATAACTGGACCAAGCTAGTTTCCTTCATGCAAAATAAAGTAGCGGACTGTTGAAACACAGTACATGACTATGCACCCACTTGTCACAGAACCCCAGCTTCCTCATCATGTCCTCAAGGAATTTCCACTCAATAAGGTCATATGCCTTACTCATATCAATCTTGAGGGCAGCGATACCTTCCTTACCTTGTTTTCTTCTTTTCAAGAAATGGACAGATTCAAAGGCAATCATAAAATTGTCTGTTATGAATCTTCCTGCAACAAAGGCACTCTGGTTTTTTGAAATTATTCCTGCAAAAATACTCATCATTCGATTGGCAAGCATTTTTGTAATAATCTTATATACAACATTGCAAAGAGATATTGGTCTTAAATAACCATTGCACCAGAGAATTCTGTTTTGGAATTAAAACAATCCTAGTATCGTTAAGTCCCTCCTAGAAATGGCCATTAATAAAGAAATTCTTGCAAGCCACAATGACATCTTCTCCCACAATATTCCAGAATTTTTGATAAAATGCAGTATTCATACCATCCAGTCTTAGAGATTTGTCCGAATTCATCTCAAAAAGAGCATTTTTAATTTCAATAGCATTCAAAGGGGACATAAGTTCGATGTTATGTTCTAAAGTTACCTTCGGCTGCACCTATCTGATCATTGATGCTGTTTCTCCTTGTGTAAGTGAAAGGTCGTAAATATTATTTATAAAATCACCTAAATCCCCATATCTATAATGCCATTCCCCATCAGGCCCTTGCAGTTTGACTGTTTTATTCTTCTGTCTTCTCTTTGAAGCATAGGCATGGAAAAACTTTGTATTAGAGTCTCCATCTTTAAGCCAAAATTGTTTTGCTCGTTGCTGCTAGTAAATTTCTTGTTGCTTTAAAGTTGTCGCATAATCAGCACAAGCTATCAGAAATTCCTTAAGCCCAGCCCTATCTCTTCTGGATTTTAGGAATTTAATTCTAGTGTGATTAGCCGCGATACGACCCCTGAAATCATTCACAAGGTGAAGGCCCTAATCACTACAAGAAAAACTAGTTATAGCAGCATACTTTTAGCAGGGGTCCTTGAAATTCGTTACAAAAAATGCATACAACTGGCATTTATTATATTAATGTGGCTGAAGGGAGTCATCTTTAGCTTTTTGGTCGCGGAAATTAATTACGCGCAACTATATAGACTCCTATGGACACATTATTTTATGCCCGCTGCCATAGCTATAGACAAATAGTGAATTAGACACGTTGTGCTCCACATGTGACCATAGAACCCAATCTGCCCAACTCCATATTTCTCACGATGCGCCTGCGAATAGCGAGAACTAGCGACTCCATTATATATCAAATACGATGAGATGCTTCGTCAGGATTCGGCTGCAGGCGAATCAACCCCACCACACTACGTTTTACCAACCGGTTCCAAGTAAGTAACAAATTGTCGAAAAAAACGAAAGAGAAGGGATAGAAAAAGAGGGCAAATCCAGAAAAAAAAAAAAAAAAAACCTTTTGCTTCGGAAATTCAAAATGACTTGAGGAAAGAAACTTATGGATCAGGAAACGAAAGCTGTCCATCCAAACACTTGATATACGATTTCCAGAGCGGTGAATTCCAAGACGACATCATGGTTCCGTTGAAAGTCCTCGAAGTGACTCTGAGCGAACAAGGTTAAAGGTCTTGAGTGGTTGGATTGGTCTCTTTTCGTGAACCACCTTTCTCTCTTACTTTACCCCTAACTCAAATGCAGCTCCGCTCCTAGCCACAAGCTCTTTTCTTTCTATTTCAGTTGGCTCCTCTCTCCCCATGCGCTCTCTACCTAAATTTCTAGTTCCTCTCTCTCGATCATCGTTTGAGGTAAATTTTTTTCTCTTCCTCCTTACATATTAAAGTTTCACCGAAGCCCTAATTCTTGCGTTTGGTTCTCATGATTCTCTTCAAATCTTTGTAAACCTTAACTCCTCTCTTCTTTTTTCACAGTTCAATATCACAAATCCTGCTAGGCTGACTAGAAATTGGTAGATCTATATATAAAATAATGAAAGTTTATTAAAACTTCTATATTAGAGAATAGAGATAAGCATCTTGCCCATTTGTACAATTATATATACATTTAATTCCCAGCACAGCTCTCAAACTACATTTAACTTTATGGAAATTGCTTTTGTTTTGAACTTCTGTTGTGATACTGATATGCCAAGCAATTCTAAATGAAACTGCCCTGCCCTGAATTTTTTTTACCGGAAATGACTGATCAAAGGGGATGGCCAAGTGCTGTTAATTAGAACTTATAACAGATAAAGGAGCCTAGGATTTAGATAATAGGTGTTTCCAAGTTGGTTTGTTGCCATCTGCCATGTCTTTCTTTGTTGGATTCGTGGGTTATGCATCCTTCCCAGCTCTTATGTTTTTTACTTTTTATTCTGTTTATTATAATTTTTATTACTTTTTCTAAATTTCCAGAATTGATTATGAAATTTCTTATGTATAACTCTGACCTATAATATGTGCTTCTAGATTTGAATTTAAAATGAAAAGTGAGAATACCGGTCAATCATAATTTAAAAATGAATTTGTTTTGAGCTAATTGTGGAAACTACTTGGATGTACATTGTCCATGTGGGAAAATTATTTCAAACCTCTTTGATTCTTCGGTTTGAATAACACTTCCTACAACCATGGTGCAATCTATACCCATCTTGCTGCCTTTATTTCACCTAATTGGGCCAATGAACAATTCTTAGGTTTAGTTGAAGCATTACTGCTAAACTATTTTATCCCAATGTAATGCCTAGAGTTTCTTGTTAAGAATATGCTTTTAGATGAGGAACATATAATTCTTAGGCTAATAATATTGTGGATTGGTGATTGTATAGTGGTGAGTGCATCCCAGACCTATTGCTATTGTATTTGATACTGGCAGTTCCAATCTTTGCGTGTCCTCTACCAATGTCATTTCTCAGTGAGTTCTACTTAATTTCAAATTCTATATGTTACCCTTTTTATACTTTCCTTAATACATAATTGATTAATTCATTCAACTTTGTACAGATTGCACGCCTTTTCCATTCATGTACAACGTTTGTCGGCAACATATGTGTTGATGCAGGTAATCTTATTAGTCCTTAGATTTTTCTGCGTATGTGGCAGTGCAGCTTGCAATAATTATATAACTCTTTCATTAATCCAGGAAAAGAATGTGAAATACATTATGGTTCAGGATCAATTTCTGGTGTCTTCATTCAAGACAATGTTCAAGTTAGGAGTCTATCTATAACAGATCAAGTGGGTTCTTGATATACGTGTTCGGGTTTCATTTTGGAGCGATACTTAGTACGGTGGATACATTGATGGGTCATGACTATACTATGTTCTAGGTTTTTATTGAGGCCACGTGAGAGGCAAGTTTGGTATTTGTATTGGGAAAGTTTGATGGGATTCTCGGGCTCAGTTTCGATGAAATTGTTGTTAGGAATGCCACACCAGTTTGGTATGCCTCTCTGAAAATCATTATTATTTTCTTCCTGTAGTTCTTGTTTCAGGGATTGAGAGGGCTCTATGTTGGCTTCTATCCTGCAGTTCTTGGATTCGAAATTTGTTCATGGAGCTATATTTTTTATTGTAAGTGTTAATTTGAGAAGTTTGTGCATTCAGTTATATGTTTTCCTTAATTTACAAACAAGTGCTAGATTTCCATTATATATTGAATGCATACCAGCTTTGGAATTTTCAGTTAATCTATGGATAATCTTTTCTTCCATGTTCTTATTCTCTTTGAGGGTGTTTTTTTATGTTTTGGATTTGTTCTTGGGGAAGTGGTCAACTGGAAAAGTGAGTTCAATAATCTTGATTTGAATTCAAGCATTTGTTCTCTGTTGAGTGGAAAACCATGTTGTCAACGTTTTGAGCCATTTTTTTCATGTGTGTGAGCAATGGTCTTTCTTAGTGATCTGGATGTGCTCTGAGTGAGTAATATTTGAATTAGTGAGACTAATGGTCAAAACAAATTCCATATGCCTCATAATGAATTCTTAGTTGTGATCATTTGGATCTTTGTAGGCCATAAAAATGATTGAGTTGTATCAACATATTCTCAATTCCACTTCCTAATACTAGGCGGAGATGGTGGATTTTCTCCTTTGTAACGCAGAGTTATCCATCATCACACCACGACTCGACCTCGATCTGGAGGCTGCTCCCATCGAGAGAGATAGCGTCGAATCAATACGAGCGATAATAGAACTTGCGGTGTCTAGAAGCGCTCTATGATCAAATTCAGCTCCTGTACTCGAATAAGAGCGACATCAAGGTGTAACCATATTATGCATTGAAGAACTACTATTTGCACCATTAAGCTTCTGAATCATCTCCGTACATGCCCCTTCAACGAGGAATGCCCATGACCGAGTGTTGGCGAGTTGAGGCGGAAGCAGTGATGGACCATTCAGGACACCCTCTCAAAGTGGTTACGGACCAAATGGCTAGAACCACCAAGCACTATGAAATTTTAAATTGTCTGCAGCTATGAATCTATGATTCATGGCATATATAGGTTGTTGGGGAGATGAAGTGAAGAGCGGGGGACGACCAAGCAGTGCTACGAATTTGTTGATCTGGAACATTGATCGGTGAAGATCTTCCCACCATTTCAGACCATAAGCCAATATCATAGTTACATAGAGAGGAACAACAGTCGTGAGGACATGGTAGATCGGTGATCGGTGAAGTAATATCATTAGTCTCATTGGGTGTATTAGATCGATTATCGGTGATTGGTGATAGGCCCGAACTTCGGGCTCGGCATTGTGGGAGGAGCGAGGCTGCGGAACTTGGATGGAGGAAATGGCGTAGACATATGGTTATACAGTTTATTCTTGCAATTCTCTTCCTGTGAATTTAATTCGGAATGATATTCATGGTTTGAATTTTGAACTTTATCTTTTATCTCTTTCAGATTCTTTTTAGGCTGCTTGATTTGGAGTGAAATGGGTCTTGAGGTTTATTGCAGTTTCCTTGTGGGGGGTTTAGAGCAGGGGTGACAGAGGTCAAGTAAAGTAGACAAGGTGCAGACGGAGAAAGTGGAAAGATTTTGATTTCACAAGGTTTTTTCATTTGATAATGCGTGAGTTAGATCGGTTAGATTGGTTTTTGTTATCCTTTGTTGGGCCATTGCGATTGTTAAGTATTACTTTGCTGAGTAAAACATAAGTAAAGCTGAAACGGGTTTCAGAACACGTCGAAACACCGACGTGAGGCTTCACATGGGATTCATATGTGAAATGTAAGAAGCCTACGCAGTGTACGCGTGAGATGCCTCATTGGATGAGTAGTACCCAGGTTTGAAGTTTACGCATTGTCATCTTACCACAGAATCATTCCCAACTGCGGGTTTGTAGTTTCTTTCCTATGATTAGTGGCTCTACTTTGTTATTTTTTGAGTTTTCTTAGATACAAAGTAGGGTTTAATCATCTGAAATTATTGCTGAGGATGAAATAAAAGCTATAAGGGGGAAGCTATAAGGGTGTAAATGTTGCTAACAAGCACATGGTTACTTGTTTCAGGGATTGAGAGGGCTCTAGCTAGGGTTTTGTTTGGATTTCAGAATATGTGCAGCTGGCAGAAATGACACTTGATGAAGCCCCTCCCTCTAATCTTACTCATTACTCATGATGAAATGCTCGAGATACAAAAAAAAAAGGAAAAGGTAGAAAAATATAGACATTAGACAATGATAAAGAGACGAGGAATATTGCTTCATCTCTTCTATAATTACCATTTTAGCTTTTCCAATCATATTTTTCCATGTAATTTGGATATTGTATGCCTGCTTATGATTGGAACACTATTTCCCAAAATCACGAGGTTTCAGATTACATTAAATAATCATTATCGATTATCTTCTTGCCATAGCATTCCTGACCTAGCATACATTACGCTGTTACTAAGAATTTGGTGTCTTGGTATCAATGACCTTGAAGCATGTTTGATAAATTAATTATAAACATTAAGTTTTTGAATACCACGTAACTTATTGTAAACTTGTTTTGAATCATTTAGACAAAATCATGACGACCCCTTTTGTTTTCCATAGCTGTTAGTTGCATCTATGAACCATTTCCTATGGCGGAGTTAGCTATAAACCACATTTATAAATCATCTTTTATGGTTTGGTCTTGAAATCCATGGCTATAAATCATCCCTATAAGTAGGGATCAACACCATAAATCGTGGCTATAAACCATCCCTATAGTCGGGTGATCTAAGCGAGTAGTATAAACCACCTTATGGTCAGGGTCAATCACAAACCACGGCTAAAAACAACCATATGGTCGAGGTCAACCACAAACTGCGGCTAAAAACTACCATATGACAAGGGTCAACCAAAACCGCGGCTAAAAAGATCCCTATGGCCGGGGTCAATCACAAACCGCGGCTATAAACCATACCTATGGTCGGGGTCAACCACAAACCGCGGCTATAAACTATGCCAAATTATTAAATAATGGAAGAGCCTATAGCCACGGTTTATGAAGTGACCGCATACCACACCACCTATAAATATCATGCCGCGGTTGTCTTCATCCGCAGCTATATTTTATAGCTGCATTATATACTGCTTTTAGCAGGGGTCGATGGCCGCGGCTAAAGGCTTATTTCCTAGTAGTGAATGCATCAAATCCCTTCCACAATCAGCAATCTTCACTATAATCCCACGTTGAATATTACTTTCCCAGCTTCTGGATATAATCTCTGCATATTCTATTTCCTTCAACCATAGGTTCTCAAATCTGAATTTGCGAATATGTGGCACAAATACCAACTTTCTTAATTCAAGAAAAATTAGGAGATAAAAAAATGTAATGTCTAATGACATGAGGGTTAAGCCTCCTTAAGCATCTGTCTGCATAGATAGAGGCAAAACCCTTATCTAGCTTTTCCTCTATCCAATTAGGAGTGCCTCTGGATCGTTCCCACTTGAAGGGGTATCCATTCAGTTTCAACTTAGCCAACCGACAATCTGAAATTACATTTCTGAACCCACGAAGAAGCCAATTTGGATAATCACTGCCTCCCCATTTCTCGAAGCAGGACAGCAGATCATTAAAATCCCCCAATATACACCACGGAAGTTGGGAATAAGAGGTAAGGTTTCTGAGTAACTCCCAGGATTTCATCTTCGACTCCAAATCGGTTCTCCATAGAACCTAGTAAACCTCCAAGTCCCAAACTCATTAAGGCAAACCTCTGAATTGATAAAATTAGAAGAAAACCCTAAATTTTCACAGAATACATACCTTTCCATAAGAGGGCAAGACCATCACTATGTCCTTTGCATTCAACGACATGAGACCCTTCATACCCCAATTAATTCTTGATTCTCTCAATTTTTGTCCAATTTTGAAAGTGTTTCAATAAGAAAAATTATTCTAGGTTTTTTAAGTTGGACAATATCTTTGAGAATTTGAATTGCACGTGGGTTGCCCAGCCCACGGAAATTCCAAGAAAGGGAACTCATTGGGCTGGCGGGGTTGGACTCCAGAACCCGCCTGCAATTCGTAATTTGACTCACTTGGAATTTCCACAATCTGGTGCAGCTGATGCCCATTAAGCAACCCTAACGCAACAGTTTTTGGAAATGGGCTAGTGTCTTCCTCTTGCTCCAACCGATTGCCCAACATTACTTGGTCAATAACGTTATGGTCCAACCGCCTCCTTTTTTCGTCAACAAAGATAAATCCACTCCCATTATCTTCTTTGGAATATTCATTGGAATTAATATTGGGGAACCCAGCACTAACCATTTTTTCCTTTCGAGTATGAAAACCATAATGCACGACATTAAATTGTGAATGCAGTACTCCACGAAAATTGCCTTTGCTTTGTCTACTATCATCATGACATCAGTCCCCATACTTGCCAATTCCGGTCCACCACTGGTCGGGGCTAGTCGGAACCATCTCTTGCCGGAATGCTGCAGCTCTCGATGATAGGATGCCTTCATCCAAGGTCCATAAGGCTTCAATATATCACCATCAGAACATTCATATAACTTGCTGCATTTTTTATCAGTATGCCCCAAACAGTCACAGATGAAACAAAAAAAACTGTGCTTCTTAACAGTCCACCCACAACCACTCACTGTTTGGATTCTTAATTCTCATCCTTTATTTCAGCGGTTTCTGTATATCAATATTCACTCGGACCCGTAGATAGTTCGGCCATGTGCTAGTAAAATTGTTCAGGTCCTGCTCTAGAAAAGAGCCCACATAATCTCCAATGTCTTGCACAATCGTGCTAGTGCGGAAACCTATAGGAAGATTGTGTATTTGCACCCAAAATGATACATGATTAAGAGGGACCCTATCAGCCTGTTCATTCTCTCTTAACCTTTGCATAACAAGGATGTATTGGTCAAAAGTCCAGGGCCCATTTTTTAACAGCGCCATGACATCTACCTCGTGAAAGAATTGAAAGAGGTACCTACCGCCTCCCACCTCCGTGACATTTATTCTTTTACCTGGTTCCCATATTGAGGCTAAGGTATACTTCATTGCAGTGAAGTTGATTGGCTTTTCGGTGAGAAACCATCCCAGTATACAAAAACGGAAATCACTTGTTACCTCTGCATCCGCTTCCACCCTCTCTGCTACCACTTCCATACCACCTTCATTCTCTTCCATGAACAAAGTTTGCCTCCGTCTCTAACCCTTGCACACTACTACTACTCCCCTGATCCATGAACTTTAAGAACTTCTAAAGAATAGAATGAGTTTTAGACTCATCAAACTTCCACAAACTTAAAGTTTTTGTCCAGAAGTAAAGAAAAGGCTATTTGTTTGTCCTCAAACAATAAAAATCAATTTTTAAGGACATTTTTCAATCAAATCATCTTGTCAATCAGATCAGTATTTAGGCCTTAGTAGTATTTTAATTATGATGTCAATTCTAATTAAGCTTAACTTCAGGATCCTAAAAATTTTCAACTTAGATCTGTCAATACGACATGTAATTCATAGTTAATAGATACAGTTCTTGACTCTGTGAGTGTGTGTTGGTCTTCCCTTTATGACTAATTTGGAGATTATGTAGATTTATGAGTGTCACTATGCAGAATGGTAGTTTTCTTCTTTTTTTTTTTCAGAGTAATTTTAAGTGTCATGGGCTTGTTGGTCATATTATTCTCCACCAATGTAAGCATAACACAACCCTCATAATCAAATAAGTCTTTTGAGCTAGTAATGTATGGCTAGGATTCTTGGGTAGATAATTGGACATTTAAGGCTCAAATTTACCCAGACTGCATACATTTTCTCAACATTTTGCCTTCACTGCTCATCATATTTTTCTACTAAAATAACTTCTCAAGCACAACAAAACCTGGTTTGGTGCATTTTTCTGCATTTTCTCCTTTGTGCATTTTTCTTTTCCACTTATATTTTCAATTCTACTCCAGAAGCTCTTTTCTGTTATTTTGTTTCAGGTTTTGGAATGATGCAATGTTTTACCTTTTTAAGCTTTCTACTACCCCTTAACAAGCTTTGGGTCAATAACTCTTATACCAGTTGGCATTAGGGTACTAGGTGTAGAACACCCCTAAGTACTTAATTGCTCCAGGTAAGTAGGCTACAAGGCAAAACTCACTCCTCCTAAAAACTGTGATTCTTTTTCAGCTTCTTAATTTTTTGTTATGGACTTCTTTTAGTACATCTTTTCTTCATTGTTTCCCTTTCAAATCCTTAATTCTCCTCCTTCATTTCAGTTCAAATTTGTACTCCCCCAAACTTATCCTCTTAATCATTTTTGCTACACTGATATGCAGTTTTGGGTAAATCAAGGGTTCATTACTGTAAGATGAGACTTAAGGAAGGTTTAAGGCTATTCTTTGTGGCTTTGATGATGAACTGACATTAGGCTCAAAATAGGTACTAAGGTATATGCATATAAGATATCAAAGGGTAGGCTTTTGAAAGTCCCAAATTGTCTAAGGATGGTCTAAATCATTTTATGTTGGTTGTAATGCCTAGGATTTCGCCTTGAGTAATAGTGCAACAAGTTCTAGAACCCCTTGAGATTTACTGATAGTAAGTCCCATAAAGTGTTCCTAACCCAAGCACAATCATTTTTTAACATACTTAAGACCAATGTGTTAATTTAGTCATTTTATGAACTTTACTGTTCAATCATACTAGAATTAGTAGCCTTATTAACCTTGTTCTCAATTTCAGTTTTTCAAGTTCTAGAAATTTCAACTTATTTATTCTTGATATCACAACTTAACACCCTGTTTCAATTTTTTTAGCCTATTTGCATTTGCAGATTTTTGCTTTGTTTGGTTTAAAACAGATTGTTGTGTTATTGTTCAACTTTATAGTTCATTCTGATTAATCTATTATGTTCATTTGATCAACAACAATAACACCAACATCTCAACAAATTTCACAGTCATCAAACAAGTAATCATAGCTCCCTTCGTAAAATATGAAACAAATATCTAAACATTTTCAATCACACCAATCCTCGCAAAGATTTACATTCAACACATTGAATTCTCATTTATTCAAAAAAACAAACACAAGTTCAAAATTTATTATAAATTCCAAAAATCTAAAATTCAAAGAGAATCAGAAACCAAAGATCAAAAATTAAAGAAGAAACAAATTGCACAAGATTTCAAAATTTTCATTTCCTTTATTCTCATTAGGTACAATTACAAAGATGAATTAAAGAGAGAGAGATACAGAGAGAGAGAGAGAGAGAGAGAGAGAGAGAGAGAGAGAGAGAGAGAGAGAGAGAGAGAGAGAGAGAGAAAGAGATTCATTTTTTCCTTCTTTGGTACTTAGAGGATTTGAGATTTACGGGTTCAAACTTATAGCTGGAATTAGAGGGATTGAAGAAGAAACAAATTGCACAAGATTTCAAAATTTTCATTTCCTTTATTCTCATTCAGTACAATTACAAGGATGAATTACACAGAGAGGGAGATAGAAAGAGAGATACAAAGAGAGAGAGAGAGAGAGAGAGAGAGAGAGAGAGAGAGAGAGAGAGAGAGAGAGAGAGAGAGAGAGAGAGAGAGAGAGAGAGAGAGAGAGAGAGAGAGAGAGTTTTTCCTTCTTTGGTACTTGGAGGATTTGAGATTGACGGGTTCAAACTTATAGCTAGCATTAGAGGGATGGAATTCAGGGATTGAGGGTTCCAATTTTCCAGTTGAGCCACTTCCTCCCTTTTCAAAGAGATACCATTCTTGCATTCGAATGTGCTGCTTGATGAGCTCATTTTTCCTCTGCCTAATAGAATTTAGGGACTGCTCAAACTCACCCTAGGCTTGATACATTTTTATCAAGTTAGAATTTACTTAATCTATACCATAAGTCCAAAGTTTATCTCTATAGCTCAAAGATTGCTCCAATTCTTCATCTCTCTTCAGGATTAATGCCTTGAACTCCTTTTGGTATTCTTTGTAGAGATATCCAAAGGCTTCTGCTTTTGGGAGCAGATTTTTCTCCATCTCCTTTTCCCTGATCTCCATGATCTTGATCAACTCCTAATCTCTCATGAGCTGATCATTTACAAATGCCCTCTCCCTTTCAGCTCTGCCCTTAGGGCTTTATCTCTCTTTGCCAATTCTTCTCTCTACTCCTCATCCCTCTATTGGAGGAGTGCTACCAAGCTCTCTTCTCTTTTCTTGTCCTTTATGGCCTGATTGTTATCCCTTTATCTCAATTATTCCTTTAGTTATTCATTTCTTCTCTCATCTCTATTACTAGAGAGAACAACTCAGAATTTCTGCTCTATTTCTCTTTTGCTCTTCTTTTCCCTCTTTCTGCTCTGCTTTGAGCAAGCATTGTTTCTTCAATCGGAGGAGAGAAACTAGTCGCTTAGGTTCAACCCAAATCCCCCTTTTCTTTAGTTTCCGGTTCTTCTCAACTATAATAGCCCCTTAGCAGCTTCAGAGCTACTTTCTTTTATTGCTCTCTACCACTTCACCCTGTGCTAGAGTTTTGAGAACTCCAGTGAGAGTGAGAGGAGAGGCTCTTGAGCACTTTTCCTCTATCTCGCTGAATGTTACACTCTTGATGCAATGTGAGAGCGATTGCGTGGGTGGGGATATTCCCTGAGAACCTATTCTCAGCGTAGTCCAGAATGGACTGTTACACTATCTTCCCCACATTTAGACATTACACCTTGAACAGTGCATACAAGAGTATGGAACGGTCTTGTCTCACAATTGAGACATGCTTTGAGGGGTGAGAACAGACTTGACAAATATAACCGCGCCTGTTTCACCTCGCTTATATCACTCACACAAAGGGCGTTACTATGGTTTTGGTCCTCTGCCATTGTCCCATACCATTTGTCAACTCTCTAACGATTTCCTCAAACCTTAGGCTCTGCTAGAGCTAGTCATACTTTGCGCATTCGCCCATTGGTCTCAGCTCGAGGAGTTGGGAGATGGCCCTTTCCCCAAAAGGGATCCATCTCCCCCTGACATAACACGTCAGATGCTTCTGCTCACCCAAGTTGGCGTAAAACTCTTTGATGAGAACCCTTACCCCTGGCTCCATATGTTGGCTTATCTTCTCCCAGCCTCGTCGCTCAATTTTCTCATTGAATGGCTACACCAGCTGCTTGAAGCCTTTTTCCTCCACAAAGCCCTTCTTGGCCAGATGCTTCTAGAACACTTCTACTCCCTTGTCAGAGTCGAAGGTTTTGGCTTCTCCTTCTTCCACCATAACCTCTATTGTGGTTTCAAGGTTCTCCTGTTGTTCTGCTCTCTCCCAGCACTCTTACTACGCATGCTCTCTAAACTTCTTTTAGGCTGGCGGTTAAGGTTCGACATTGTTCGCTTTCGAGAAATTTAAAATTGGTAGGCTTGAAAGTCTGAGAGGACAGTCAGAATGAAAATTTCTCAAGTGTTTCTTTAAATGTGTTTTCTCTGCCCTAGATTGATGTCACACATTGAAATTTCTAAGTGTCGGTGAAATTGATTAGGTTTTCAAGTTGGCCTTTTTGGATGTCACAACATTAGAAAGGTAATGTCACGACATTGACTTGATGTCGAGACATTGTCACGACATTACTTCAAGTTCAGTCTTGGTGTTGCTTTTCTATAAATGGGCATGTCACGACATTGGCATGTTGATGTCGTGACATTGGAAATGTGTTCTAAATGGCTCAATGCAATGTCGCGACATTGATGTAGTGATGTCACGACATTGATGTAGTGATGTCACGACATTGATGTAGTGATGTCGCGAGATTGACTTGATGTCGCGACATTGAAATTCTAATGTCGCGACATTGCATTCGCTTTCTGATTATTTAAATTGATGTCACGACATTGGAATTTTGATGTTGTGACATTGCCTTAATATTGCGACATTAAGTTTGATGTCATCATATTGCCGTGGATGTTAACTCATGTCGCTTCGAACAACCGCATGTTGGCGATATCGGGATTGCAGATGTCGCGCGACATTGTGACAATATCACAATAATGTCGCAACATTAGGGAAACTTTTGGAACCGATGTCGCAACATTGCTGTCGATGTCGTGACATTGAGAAGGAGTTTCTTTCAAGCGTAAAGTTTTACTGCTTTTTCCTATTTTATTTCTGCAATTTCAGTTCATGCTCATGAATATAAGTTTATCAATATTGAAGAATCTCAATTTAAACATGAATAATAACACTCAGATTTTCAATTCAACATGTATTCATTGTATTGAAAAAAATATCACATAACTATACTACAAAGGAACAATGAAGCTATAGGTAAACTTAGATAAATTACAATCCACCAAACTTAATATATGCATCATTTTCAAAGAATAAGTAACGAAGTAGACTTTCAGAGTTAACTTCAGATAACTCAATTTGGTTGGAAATGCTTTAAACATGACTTTCATATATCCTTACAGCTTCATTCTCCTGAAAATAGCAAAATTAATTAATCAAATTTCAAAAATTCAAATCAAAGTTTAAACACACAAAATCCAATAAAATCATATTTAAAATTGAAAAACAGTAATATCTTGGGTAGCCTCCCAATAAGTGGCTCAGTTTTATGTCTTTAGCTAGACATTGTTGTAGTGTGTTCTCATTTCAACAATTCTATTCATCTCTTCAAATCTGGGACTGTTCTTCATTTGGTCTTCCTCCCAGGTAATATTTCAACCTCTGACCATTTACTTTGAATTCATCTCCATAATTGGTTTTCAATGTCACTGCTTCAAAAGGGGTAACTGTAACTATTGTGTATGGACCACTCCACCTTGACTTGAGTTTTCTTGGAAAAAGTTTTAGCTTAGAATTGTACAGTAGGACTAGCTCTCCTAATTTGAACTCTTTCCTCAAAATCTTTTGACCATGCCATTTTTTAGTCTTATCATTGTAGAATTTAGCATTATCATAGGCTTCATTTCTCAACTCTTCCAGTTCATTCATTTGGAGTAGTCTCTTCTCTTTAGCAGCTTTGAAATCACAGTTCAATTTCTTGATGGCCCACATAGCTTTATATTCAAGCTCAAGAGGGAGATGGCAAGGTTTTCCCAAATACTAACTCAGATGGGACATCCCCATAGAGATTTATAAGTCAGTCCCGTAGTTTGTGAGTGCATTATCTAGCTTCGACTGACTAGTCTTTCACTGCAATTTTTACCATCTTTTCCAATATGTTCTTTATCTCCCTATTATATATTTATTGTCCATTTGATTTGAGGGTGATAAGCCAATCATAACATGTCTCGATTCCATATTCGCTTCACGGGCTTTACAAACAAATGTTTGAAAGTGACTTCCTCATCACTAATGATTGTCCTTGGTGCTCCAAATCTACTCAAGATAATTCTTTGAATAAACCCCACCACAATGTTGGCATCATTCCTTGGACAAGCTATAGCTTCCACCCATTTTGATACATATTCCACAACTAGGAGAATGTACTGATTTCCAAATGAGGGTGGGAAAGGTCCCTTTTAGAGGCGTTTCATTCCTTATGTTAATATTACCCATTCTTTGTCATCTATCATAATGTTTAACCCATTTAGCATAGTCTCTGAATAAGGTAGGCCAATAAAAACCCAATTGGAGAAATTTTTTGGTTATTCTATCTCTTGCAAAATGGCCTCCATATGGTGATGAATGACATTTATCAATAATTCCACGTTACTCATCTTCTAGCACACATCTTTTGATGATATGATCTGCCCCTCTTCTAAATAACAGTGGGTCATCCCATATATAGACTCTAGCATTAGTTTTTAGCTTTCTTTTCTGCTGGTAGTTGAAATTTGGTGGCATGATTCCACAAGCTAAATAATTAACAATATTAGCATACCAGGGTAACTGGACTGACACTTGAAAAAGCTGCCCATGAGGGAAATTTTCTTCTATTTTTGTCTCTCTTTCCTTCTCGCAGGTCTTTTCCATTCTTACAAGTGATCACTATCACATTGTCACTCCCTTCGCCCTTGATTTCTATATCAAATTTCAAGTTGTAGTACCCACCTGATCATCCTTGGTTTGGCATCTTTCTTTGCCATTAGATACTTAATTACTGCATGATCAATGTGTATGATGACATGGGACCCTAATATATATGGTCTAAATTTTTCACAAGCAAGTACCATTGCTAGCATCTCCTTTCCTGTGGTTGAAAAGTTCTCTTGTGCCTCATTGAAGGTTATGCTGGCATAGTATATTGCTATAAAAATTCTCTATTTTTGGTCCTAAAACTGCTCCTATTGCATAGTTGTTAAGACCAAACTGTACGATGTGATCAGTGTATGCCAAACTTCTAGTACTGCCACCCAAGAACTTTTCAGTCCTCGGCAATGACGCAAAAAACTTGTTAAGACCATTTTCCATATACATGAAAAGATGGATTTGTTCTTTCTGTAAAATGACTCATTTAAAATTTATGTGTGTGGTCTTGATCACTAAGTGCACAGGTCGTACAAGTCATAAAAGTGGATATTTAAAGTCCAACTATCATTCCCACGAGGAAGAATGATAAATCAAAAGACTAACTACCCTAACAACTCAAGATCATTACTATTTGAACTCCACTGTTATGATGATAAGAGGACTAAAAATGTAGTCCTAGACTGAAATCTTTAATATACAAAAAAAAAAAAAAGTTTAGTAAATTTGGGGTTGAGGATTCACTGAGTGAGACAAAACTTGACATGGATCAATTAGTAATAATATTTTATACATCATTTCGATATACCAACCATAAATTTGAAAACCGAGTTTGTCAAAGACGCAAGGTGTTGTAGTTTGGATTTCACCCTGACCATACTTTTCACTGATTAAAGGTTTATATTCATTTATGAGATGACTTAATCAATTACTTGTAATATAAACCCCCTCTCTTTCTAAGATTTAAGTATTTTTCCTTTTTAGTACTTCATACTCAGATCTTAGGATTAAAGAATTCTTGCCCCCATAGACAAGATATTTGCAAGCCTTCTCCAATTTGATTGACACCTCATCCTAAACTTCTGATGAAAATTTCCATCTCCTTGATTAGATCTTTGCTAACACTTGATCAAAATCAATTCAGTAGAAAGAGGAGAGACCTCTGAGTGATTAAACGCATACTATCCACTATCCTCAAATTATAAGTGTAAGTTGGTGATCTATCTGAGTTATCAAAGTTCATTAGTTCCATGGTATTAGTCTACCATACCCACAAGGAACTGCTCTTCACACTCTCGTGGATTCTCCATCTCAGGTCACTCAAAGGGCTTCTTGAAATCGTGAGAGCGAATTACGCATTTTGCATTGGGTACACAAAGACTAGTATTAAGAACAAGTAAAATTTATGCCAATATCAATTTCAAATAAATTCAAGAATCTAATTAAAGCTTCCACCTTATGCGTAAATGACTATCATCATCACCCCCTTTCCAATGAGCTCAACGTTTCAAAACTGGTTCACTCACATCAGTAACTAACTGATCAAGAAAATTCACTGAAATCATAAACGAACTGAAATAAATGAGCTCTAAAAACTTTCCATCATCCATTTAAATCGAACAGTAATGAAAAAGATGATTTTATAAAGAAATACCAACTTAAAGCTGCACTTTAGTACAATACCCAAATCCTGAAAATTAAAGGAAAACTAACAGAATAAAGCTACACTAAAACTAAATCTACTAAAATGGAAAATAAAATAAAAAGAAAGAAAAAATAAAAATATACAAGAGTCTTCAACTACCCAGACGTCCTGGAGTTGCGGAAGCTGCGCACATTGCCCTAGAAGCTTCTATTTATAGGCTTTCCAATGTTGGGCCTCACTTCATTAATTGCATTGTGGATCCCCAAAATTATGCCCCTAGTCTTTTGTCGCTGCCTGCCAGCTTCGCTCGTCGCGACTTGTTCTCTAGGCTTACTCTTTGATTGTGTTGCGAAATACTTTGATAATGTCGCGACATAGATTTTATTCAGCTGTCTTGTTCTTGTTGCGATAGGAATGCCTTGTGTCACGATACCCAACCTGTTTGCAACCAACTTCTCATGTCCTTGTCCTTCTGGAATCTATCACGACATTTTTTTCCTTGTCGTGACAAACATTTCCCTTTTTCGTCTGTCAATTATGTCGTGACAGAACTTTCTTTGTCGCGATAAGATCTCTTTGAGTCCTTAGCAATTTCTGTCACGACAGGAAACTCCTTGGTCACAAAAGACTTTTCTTTTCTAATTCCTCTAGCTTATTGAGTTGTGTGTTGCGAAATAAAATTATTTGGTGCGACACAATTGCCTTGGCTATTCTCAGTTCTTCTTCAATTTCTATCGGGACCTAATTTTTCTCTGTTGCAACAGAATTTTATCATTCCATAGCTTTTATTGTTGCAACATAAAATTTCTTTGTCGTGCCACAAGTTTTGCTTTCAACTCTTGATCAAGTCACAACAAGAATTTCTTTGTCGCCATTCTTCTTGTGTTGCTCTTCAACTTTCATTATGACAGAATTCACCTCCTTCATGTTTTGGTTGCTATGACAAGAGATTTTGTTGCTCTCGTTGTGAATTCTTTAATGTTTTATATTGAAAGGATTTTCTTTGTTACGACAACAATTCTTCTTGGAGCTTACTTTAATGCTAAAAACTTTACCGCAACATAGAAAACATTTGTCTCAGCTTGGACTTCAGGTTGTAATTCCAGTACTTTGCTGTGACTCAATCAGTTTTGTCACGACAAAGTTCATCTGTTAGTCTTCAACCTTTTATGTTGCGACATAAATTATATTGTCGCGACAAAGCTTCTTTGCTCTCTACTTTAATCGTTGTCATGATAGAGTCAAGGATTGTCGCGACAGTTTTCTTCACAATCTTCTTCAATAATGTTGCGACAAAAAAACTCTTTCTCGCGACAAAATTTCTCTTTCAACCATTGAATTATGTCTGAGCTTTGTTGCGACATGCAGTTTCTAGCTGCGACATAGTTCCTTTGGCCTGCTTGAATTTTGTGTTGCGACATACAAAAATTATGTCGCGACAAAGACTGCTACATTTTCCACCTTTTTTTGCTTCTTTTTTGCTTTTTTTTCAAATAACACCTACAAAACATAAAGTTGGTGAATATTCCATAATTTGGCATTAAAATATATCTAAATTGTTAAAAACATGTAAAAATGGATTAAAAAATATATGAGTTTAAGACTCATCAAATTCCTTAAACTTAAAATTTTGCTTCGGTCCCTGCCAAAGAAAATAAATTTTGTTTGTCTCTCAAACAATCAGTTTTTATTGTAAGGACATTTTTCTATTTAAGCTCAATTACTTCTAAACGTGTTTCCAATCTAGAATTAGGAAGATTTTATATTAAGTTCACTGAACCAACAAATAATTCATATGGTGTAACAATTTAATCATTAAATCCTAATTTATGTGCGTGTGTTGGTCTTTACTCTTTTTCTTTAGCAGATCATTTAATCTTCTAGGATAATACTCAATTGGCATACTCTCTTTCATTTTTAAAGTCCCATATGCTTGTTTATCATATTAATCTCCACTAATGTAGGCATAACACCACCTTCAAAATCAAATAGGTCTTTTAGGCTTGTAATGTGTGGCTTGGGCAACTGGGTGGGTAATTTGACACTTTAGGCTCAATTGTACCCAAATTTCATTGATAACTTACACTCTTGCCTTCTTGATACATCCTTGATTTCTCTTGATTGTAAATTTCCAACCTTCCCATCAGGTTTGTGCATCTTTCTACATATTCTTCATTATGGTGTCTTTTTCTCTTTTCCTTTCCCACACACAGAAGATAACTTCTCTTCCTTATTTTAGAAGTTTTTTCACTTTTTATCTCTCACCAAGTTTTATGGAATGGTGCAATGTTGGTCTTTTTAAGCTTTCTACCACCCTTAACGAACTTTTTGTGTTGCACTCCTATACCAAATGGCATTAGGGTATTAGGTGTTGAACACCCCTAAGAACTTAATGGTTCAAGGGAGGAAGGCTACAAGACCAAACTCATTCCTCCTTGATGTTTTACTTTTCATAGCTTCTTTCATAATCCTCTTCATATTTTCTTATTTCTTTGCATTGTCTTTCTCAACCCTTTTCATCCTTTTCTACAACTTGAAATAATATTTTCCTAAACTTGTCCTTTTTTATCCTTGATGTAGTTTGTCTGATAATCTGGGCAAATAAGGGTTCTTTACTATAGGATTATGTTTAGGGAAGAATATTACCATTTGTCAGGTTGCTGATTTAGATTGGCTATAGGCTCAAATAAGGAACTAGTGTATATGCTTATGCATATAAAAGGGCAAGCTTTGAAAGGCTCGAGCTTCCAAGGATGGCCTAAATCATTTCCTATTAGTGGTATTACCTAGGATTTTTCCTTGACTAATAATCTAACAAGTTCTAGGACATTAGAGAGCTTACAATGATGGATCCCAAAAGATGTTTGTAGTCTTGGCACAATTTCTTTTAGAGGTATTGTTGACCATGTGTAAAGTTTATTAGGATTTTTATAACCAATTTGTTTACACAAATAGAATTATAGGTCTTATATGTTCCATCAATTTATTAAAGCCTTCCTTAATCTTGAAGTTTAACACATTTATTCATAACCTTACAACTTTCCATTTCCATTCATTTCATCCCACCCTTAATGGCTATATCAAATTTTTTGTTTGGTTTTTGAGATTTGTTGTTATGTTGCTCTAACACCATAAGATTCATTTTAATCATGCTTTCAAATTTCAAAATAATCCAACACAAACTCACAATTTCATTCTTTCATCAATTCCTATCTCCAATCAAACATGTTGCAGCAATTTAACAATTAGATCCAAGTAGTTGGTTTCTCAATTATTTCAACTAGTTATTCCTTAAAACTTCATCAATTCAAACTTATTCACAAGTAAGCACAAAGAAGGAACGCACATAAACACAAAAAATTTCACAAACAGTGAACACCAATTTCAGCACAAAAATTGCACAATTTATATTTCAGTGAATGTTTCAAGAGTAGACATTATGTAAAGAGAGGGAGAAGAGATGGAAGAGAAGGAAGAGCTATTTTCTTTTTCTGTCATGCCTATGGAAGGGAGTTAGGTTAATCGAGTCTAATTTATACCTAAATTATATGCCAGAACTCGTGTGGATTCGACTGCGGGTCGCCTTGACTTACTGCCTTCTCCATTTCTGTTTAGTATAGACCACTCCATGGTCAGGGCTAATTTCTTTATCATTTCATTCTGTCTTTGCCCAATAGAATTCAGGGTTCCCTCAAACTCACCTTGGGCAGAGTACATTTTGATTAGGTTTTTGTTGATCATATCCAAGCTTTCCGTCCAACATTTCTCCCTATAGTTCAAGGTGCCCTCCAATTCTTTTGTCCTTTTTTGATTAGAGTTCTTATCTCCTTATGGCGCTCCTCAGATAGATACTCCCAAAGGCAATTCCGCCTTCTACTAACAAGTTCTTCTTTATAGTATCCTCCCCTTTCTTTCATGATCTCGAGTAGCCTTACTTGTATCTCTTCTCGAGCCGGTTTGAGAGAAAATATCTTTCTTTCTGCTCTCAATTCTTTCAACACTCACCTCTTGTTCTCTTATCTCCCATCTACCTTTCCATTCCTCATCCTCCGCTCTAGAGCTTCTTCCAAGTATCGTCCTCTTTCAACTCAACCTCTATGTACTCATCCTCATTGCAAGAGTCACTGTTATCCCTCTCTTCTAGTTCTTTGCTTCGGTCTTTAAAAAGGTCTAGTACTCGTAGCATTGGTATTTGAGGCTCTGAACTTTGGCCCGCTCTAGTGGACTGTTCCCACCTCAGAGGAGGAAGGCCAAAATTAGGCTCAAGCACTCCGCTGTGGAGCTCAGGTTTGCTGTTCACAGCGAGCTATTGTATTTCTAATGGTTCTTCTTCTTCCCTTACAGCTTCTACCTATCTTCCCCTGTTTCCTTTTTTATGCCCCTTGGTGATTCCTATTAATGTCAGGGGCGATGTCTCAGTTCTCCTCTTCTCTTCCCAATCTCCCGGGACACCACCTAAGATGTGTAGTCTTGAAAATCGCTGAAGCAGAGAATCACTTGTATCCTCCCATGTAGTAACTCGTAATTGAGCTCTCATTATTCTTGCTCCACACTGAATTTATACCCCTTGAGACGTGACATATAATAAGATCGCCTTCTCCCCGACTGCTCACAGGCTCGAAGGCAAAGATGACTCAACATGCAAAATAAACCGCACTTTGTCAGGTTCAAATTGTCCCGGCGATGGACTCCATGGGTTTTTCTAGTGGCATTCCACTTCTTTCTTCGCTATCGCAGCTGTGCTTACAATCTTATGGTAGTCGTGTTTCAACATCTTTGAATTTCACTCCATTCTTTTCTTCTCCTCGAAGATTGTACTGCAAGTATCTATTTGTTCTCTGCTAAAGGATATCCATTTTCCTCTTACGTATACAGTTTTATCCTTTATCCCCAACATATTTGAGTAGAACTCCTTCACCACATCTAAAAATCCCGGAGCCTTGTGCTCACAAAATAGATGCCATCCCTTGCTTTCTATCAACTCTTGGAATGGAGAAACCCATTTGTTGAAGCCTTTTTCCCCAATGAAGTTTTTGTACTGCAATTTGTCCTTCCAAGCAATATAAGCCATATCAGAGACCCAGTCACTAGCTATTTGTTCACTGTTCTTTGCTTCTTCATTTCCTATTTTCCTCTTTCTAGATTCTTCCACTGTCTGCTCAAACACTCTGTTTACCTCGTCCATTTCTTCACCTTGCTCTGCTACTACTTCGGAGCTGCTCGAATCGGTCTCTCATTCTCCCACTAACATACTTTCCATGATTTCGCTTGGAGGCTTGGAACTAGGTTGGTGGGCTCAGACATCATGAGAGAGCGGTTTAGGGATCTAGGGTTTCGAACGAGTGAGAGAGATTTGGTGAGTAAGGCTAAATGGTTTGAATGTTATGAGTTAGATGACTCTTTAGTCTTCAAACTTTTCTATTTATAGGCCAAGAGTTGATGTGCTTCATTAATTATTGCGACAAATTTTTGACCTAAATTTGAGCCCTTTTTGATCTGGTGTCGTGACACAAAGAAATGATGATGCGACATAAATTTTTTACTTAATTTTGGATTAGAGCAATTTTTTGTCACTATGGAGCAAAAAATTTTATCGCGACAGGAAATTGTCATTTCTCTGGTTGAATTATGTTGTGACATATTGAATTCTTTTCGCAACATGATTTCTAAGGTTCATGCCACGCTTGTCCCACATAAAGAAAGCATGTTTGTGATAGAAATCCTGCCACTTAGATGAGGTTTTATATTTTCTTGTCACGCATAAGGGGAAATCAATGTCTCGACATTTTCATACTTTCAACCATTCATCCTAAAATGACTTTATGCACAAAGTCTTTCCACTTAATGTGTATACTTATGAAACAGATGTTACTTCACTGTAAAACAATTTCACCCGCTTACGAATAACAATTCTTTTTCTTCACTCAATATCATTCATCAATTCATTCAACACGACATTCAAACAGTTGGCACAAGAAAGTTGTCTGATAATTTATGCTCTAACAATCATCAAATTCCCCCAAACTTCAACTATGCATTATTATTAAAGCAAATTGTGGGAAATAGAAATACTCCCCCTTGTAGCTATTTTCTGCATATTTTAGTTTGAGAAAGTGTTATTTCTAATAACATTTCCTTCCAGTTCACCTTCTTTGTTCCTAAAAAAAAATATCAGCAAATTATCAAAACACATAATAAAATTTCTAGCAAAATTTAAAACTAGAATTTCAAACTCATAAAAGTAATCAACATTAATCAATTTCTCAAAATTAAAATTCTGCTTGGGTCTCCTCCCAAGAAGCTGCTCAGTTTAATGTCCTTAGCCAGACACTTGCTGTAGAATGTCTTCATTTCGACAAAACTCTTTGTATGCTCCTTTAGTTTGAGCTGTTCTTCCTCAATTGCTTCCCAATGTCTGTTTCATTCTACATCTTCTTGTTTTCTTGCAATTCCTTGTTTCCTCTCAAGGAAGTAGATGTGAAATCTTTTGGATTTATCTTTGTACTACTGGGAAATGCATTCCTTGATTGGTTTTGCAAGGAAAGGGTTAATCGTCTACTTGAGTTTCAAGTTACTTCAATGAAGTATTAGTATTTGTCTCAACATACCCTTCAGGTTTGCTGAAATTTTCAAGCTCAAAAACTTTCCTACGTGATATTCAGAATCTTTTCAAGTTTCGACATGAAATGCAAAGATCTCGACCTTCAAATGATCAGTCCTTTCCACCTTGATATTCTCCTCTATTGTCCCTCCGTCGCTGTTCTGGAACTGGGTTGGGCATAAGCCCGATGGTAATTTTGTCCGCTTGGCTCGCTATGCTCCTCCCACCATATGAAAAGTTTTCATGGTTCCTCGTGTTGGTGTATAATATTGTGTCGAAAGTCGGAGTTAAAGCAGAAGTGATAACTTCTTTGCTCATTCATATACTTGGTCTCCTCAACTTGGTAGGGCTCTTCTTCAATTGGTCCTTCAACACTGCTTCTAATTCCTTCTTTTATGGCTCCCACTTCATGTGCAGTATGCATTCTCCTTTCATTACTTCCTAGTTTGTTCATCACTGCATCTAGCTTTGCTTCTATGGCAGTCATACTTGCCAAATTTCAATCAAGCCACTTCCCTCGCCGCCTGCTACCCCCTAAGCTTCGCATGGAGCTATATAGCTGCATTTATAAGGAAGCCCCCAATCATTGCCTTACTCCTCCTCGTACTTCTTCCCTTAAAAGTCCTACAACAAGATGCATCAATTATACCCTCTGAGGCAGGCACCATGGCATGATAGAATATATCCATCTGAATGGTCGTGATCTATTCCATGCATGTGACATATTTTTAATACTCTAAATCTTCCCATGTGTTGAAGAGACTCTACTCTTCCCCCTTCTTGAAGACAATTATTTCTCTTCTCTCATAAGTTAGAGCTAGAGGAAAATATCTGCTCATATATGCCTCCACCAACTCTTCCCAGCTGTTCACTGATCCAATTGGCAATGAATCAAACCATGTTACTGCCACATCTCTCAATGAAAAGGGGAGGAGCTGCAGCTTGATTACTTTTGGTCTCACCCTATTTAGTTTGACTTTGTTGGCTATCCTCATGAATCTTCCCATATGTTCATTGGGATCTTCAGAGGGATGACTAGTGAACTAGTGCTACTGTACCATGGTAATCATCACGTCGGGGTTTCACCAAAATTGTTGGCTTCTATGGTGGCCATTCCCACTCCGCAGAAGTACTCCTCTTGGATAATAAGTCTCCAAAAGTCCTCCATAGTATTAGATCTCTGAGTTCTCTCTGCTTCTTCTTATTCTTTTGGAATAGCCTGCAGTCTTTCTCTTTGATTTTCCATACTTCTGGATTCTACAATTGTGATCTTCCTCATATTCTTGCAAAGGTTCTCTCAATTCGTTGTCTAGAGGCGTGAGATCCGCTCTTGTTTTCTATGCATTTAAAAGCTTCCTGAAATAGAAATACACTAAGATCAAATGAATTGTGGGAGACAATTATCTCTATTTAAGCTCCTAAAATTTCAGAGTTTCCTTCGCCACGCCATTAAAAATCGTTTTTTGTGATTTTCGAAATTTATAATATCAAAATAAAAAAATTTCCAAAATTAGTAAATCCCTCAGTTAGAATATTGATATTTAAATTCATCATCCGATTCTCACTCAATAAATAAAATCTTAGCTACATTCATTTTTCATATATATATGAAAAGATGGATTTGTTCTTTTTGTAAATGACTAATTTAAAATTTTGTGTGTGGTCTTGGTCATTGCAAGGTAATAGGTCGCATAAGTAATAAAAGTGATATTTAAAGTCCAAATATCGCTCCCAAGGAGGAAGGACGATAAATCAAAAGACTAACTACCCCAACTACTCATGATCATTACTATTTGAACTCCACTGTTATGATGATAAGAGGACTAAAAATGTAGTCCTAGACGGAAATCTTTAATTATACAATAAATAAATAAATAAATAAAGTTTAATAAATTTGAAGTTGAGATCTACCGAGTGAGACAAAATCGACATTGATCAATTAGGTAAATAAATCAATTTTTGTGTCATTTCGATGCATAGCTCAAATCCATAAATTGGAACCTGTTTTCTTGTCAAGATGCAAGGTAGTATAGTTTGATTTCACCCTTCATACTTTTCATTGATTAAAGGTTTATATTCATTTATGAGACGTGATTCTAATCAGCCACTAAAATATAACCTCTTTCTAAGATTTGGGTATTTTTCCTTTTCAAGATTTGGCATCAGATAAGACAAAAGAATTCTTGCCCCATAGATGGTGATATTAAAAGCCTTCTCCAATTTGATTAACACCTCATCATACACTTCCTATAAAATTTCAATCTCCTTTGATTAGATCTCTTTGCTAATATAGGATCAAAAAATCAATTCAATAGTGCAGGAGAGACTGAGTGATTAAACAGATACTTCATTCAACTATCCCTTTCAAATTATAGCAAGTTGGTAACTATCTGAGTAATCTTCAAAGTTCATTAGTTCCATAGTAATAGTCTACTATATCTGATATAAGAGTTCGCTCTACAATCTCAGATTCTCCACTCATGGTCACCAAAGGGGCCTCCCTGAAATCGGGAGCAACATAAAGACTCGTGACGGTACATGTACTAGTACCGGAGCAATAAGTAAATTTATAACAATAACAATCTAATAAATTCAATTTAACGTTTCCACCTTATGCAGAAAATGACTATCATCAATGACTCATTTCCAATGAGTCAACTTTTCAAAATCGGGTTCACCTTGCTAATGCTGAATTAACTCCGATTAGAAAATTCACTGAAATCATAAAACAAACTGAAATAAATGAACTCCAGAAACTTTCCATCATCCATTTAAATCAAATGGTAATGAAAAAGATGATTTTATAAAGAAATACCAGCTCGAAGTTGCACTTCAGTACAATACCCAAATCTAGAAAATTAAAGGCAAACTAACAAAAAAAAAGCTACACTAAAACTAAATCTACTAAAATGGAAAATAAAATAAAAAGAAAGAAGAGCGTTGGAAAAATAAAAATATACAAGAGTCTTCAACCACCTAGACGTCCTAGAGTTGCAAAAGCTTCGCACAATGCCCTAGAAGAGTCTATTTATAGGCTTTTCAATGTTAGGCCTCACTTCATTAATTGCTTTGTTGATTACTACCCAAATAGTGTTGTTTCATGCCCTTAACACAGCGGGTTTTGAGCATTTTTGCATTGTAATAAGCCTAATTGACCTAGTTGGCATGTTAAGGACCTAGCAATGCTACTGATCAAATTTTGTGGCAAGTTTTGTTGTTTTCACATGCTATATATATTGAAGTTAGGGATCTGTAAATTACGTGGTTAATAAGAAGAAAATCAATTTGAATTCAGAGTCAGTGTTAGTAAAGGAAGAAGCAGTAGTCTCAGCACCTCGCAAGGGTTGCTAAAATTATTGTTGGGGAAAATTCAGCCGCGACTCATCATCCCTATTAACCCCTTTGATTCTTTTGGTTTCCTCCCATTTTTTCCCCTATGCAATAATATTCACCTTTTGTCACTTGGTAATTTGTGTATTGGCAAGATGGGCTGAAAAGCCCACATAAGAGATACCTAGCTTTGTTTATTTTACTTTACTGGGGAAGCTTATGATGGAAGCTCCCATTTCTTCTAGTTTCTTTCAATTTTTCACTAGCCAAACACTCATAAAGACAACATCAATACAAAGAGGCAAAAATGAAAGATAAGGATTATGATAGTACAGAGGATGACAACTCAGAGGATGAGTGGCTAAACCCCCTTCCTCCTTGAAATAGAAGGCCACTGGGTGAAGGATCTTAAGGTAAACTAAGGGTTTCCATGCTTTTCACACAGGTATTCACTATCATTACTATTCCTCTCTTCAACTTTAGGTATTTGTCCCTTCAAATCACCTTGAATGGCTGCATTCGTAAGCTTTCGCTGCTCAGCTCGGATGCTTAATGTTAGATCCAAAGCAGATGTCCTGCTAGTTATCCTTTATGTTTGGCCAGGGAAGGAAAAATAAGATATGAGATCTTAGTTTATTGATCGAGAACATAAATGGCGAGTGAATGCCATTTTCAAAGAGATTTAATGAGGGTTAATTTTTATAGATAAATGAAGATCCGGTTCGCGAGATGACTATAGGTCATTCTCCCTAATGCGAGGTAAAGACCCGAAACCCCCTCATTTGCCTAAAAGAACCTAATCCTAGTGTCCTAACACTCAAGGGACCCTATCCACATTCCACTCATTTTATTTCCAGTTGGATAACCCCACTCTTTATCCAACCCCCTACTATTCAAATAGAAACCACTCAATATAAGTCTATCATTTTCACGGCAAAACCCATCTCATGGATGATCCTAGAGCCACAAGTACCGCAGCTGGCAATGCCACAGTGGTAGGAGTGCGGTATTAGGTATACTTTATTTATTTAGGATACCCTACGGGCTACGAATCAAATGGTGTCGTTGCCGGGGATGGTGCCTTAGTGCAAATGACAGTTTGCGGAACACTTGTGATCCTCATCATAAGTTCTGGTGATTTTCTTTTCTCTTTTCATTCTTTCTAAAAGTTTACTGCTAGGTTACTTAATTTCATTATACTACTTATACCTTTTTTATTTTTCCTTAGCTAATATTGACCATTTTGGTAGAATTGTTTTGTTTCTTTTGGTGTTGTCTCCGTGTTTTTCATAGAAGTTTATGTTCCAATGGTTTGTGAATTAAGGTGAGATTAGAAAAATCGTAATTCCACAGAATCGATTCCTTGAATTGAGCCTTAATTTTAACACAATGGGAACCTACTTGAAGAACAAAGTAAAGTCAATAGGCAAGGAATGAATCCCAATGCATATAGATCCATGAGAGACCAAGGCTACGCTCCTCCCTGATGAGAGTGCCTCTAATCGAAAATGGTTAGCCCTTACTCAGGCTACTTCTTCCCAATTTTCATGGTACGGAGAAAGTGAGCACCCTTACTCGCACATGAGGGAGTTTGAGGAGGTCTACAACACCTTCAAGGAGGAGACTGTCACAGTGGATCTAATGAGGCTTAAGCTTTTTCCTTTCACATTGAAGGATAAATCCAAAATTTGGCTTAACTCCCTGAGACCAAGGAGTGTAATGAAATCGGGATGTAGATGCAAAGTAAGTTTTTGAAGAAATTCTTCCACTCATAGAACAAACAATTTGAAGAGCAATTTCCACCTTTCTCGCCTATTAAGAATGAAAAATTCTATGCATGTCGAGAGGTACATGGAAGCACCGAATGCTTAACTCACCATAGTGGCTCTGGACACACGGTCACTGTCAACTACACATTTTTATGATGGCAGTTCTCCTACTAAGGAAGAAACTACAGAGACTATGTGGAGGAGATTTCTTAAGAAAAAAAATCCAGAGGAAGCTTTGGATTTCGAATTATAGCCGAGGCTTCAAAAGATTGGGATTATTCAACCTAAGGGAGATGAAAAAATGAGACTCAACTACGACAAGGTGGTAATGTAATCTACGCCGGAGGACATGACATAAAGCCAAAGTTTTCACCTTAACTAGAAGGTCGGAAGCAACTAGAAACGAGAAACCTGCGATGAGGTGAAAAGTAGGATCGAGATTTATGCCAACAAGCCATGCCCATTTGTCGCCCATCGGAATCCGGAGAAAAATTTCAACTATTTCGATGACCGAGGAGATGTTAGTGGAACAAGCGAAATGTCATGGTCAATTCAAACCATTAACCACACAATATGGCAAGCCACTTTCATAATCCTAGCTAGAGAAATTACCCAAATCTCTCATGGAAGCCAAACCTCCACAAGATGCGCAACCCAAATTCGCTTCCTCCACAATATGCTTCAATCCTCATCCATCACAACCACATCCAATCCTCCATCGAGTAAGCCATCCTGAACCTTAGCAAAGTGGTGGGTAACTTTGTGGAAGAGCAGAAAGCAAAGTGAATGGGTAGTTAAATCAGAGAATTGATACTGTGGAAAGCACTGTGAACAAGAGAATAGATGGGTGATTTGTGTGCCAGTAGGGTATGCCAGAATCAACAAAATTTATAAATCTCAACCTTTCTATCGTCGAGTTAATGAAGCATCGTAGTGATAAAGGGTTTAAAATGAACATGTGGATGGGTTTTCTTCAGGTGACTTATAATTACGCCAAATGATGAATTCAATTTGGATTTTAAGGTTTTGTAAAAAAAGTGAGGTTTGATGGTAGAAAACCGGAAATAAAATGAAGAAAAATATAAAAAGAACTCCTCACATCGGGTCATTAGGGTTCAAATCCACAGAACTATGGGTCCTCGAGTCCTTTCCTCGTCAGAGAATGACCTATAGTCATTTCCGAACCGGATTCTCATTTATCACTAAACTGAACCTTACTAATTTTCCTTTTGAGATATAGCATTTATTGACATAAATGCCCTGCAGTTAAAATTCATCCTCGACCTACCTTATACTAACAAATAAATGGTAACTAATGAACTCAGTGGATCTAGCAATAAGTATCCATCGAACCCCAAAAGATTGCTGGCACTGGTCATAATCAAGGCACATCCAAGGGATTTAAACTCCAGAGTGAGAGATAGAAACATAAATAGAAATAAATGTCATGTTTAAAAAACATGAGAACCAACAAACTTACTCCTTTTAATTCAAAACCCAAAGAGCCCCCTCCTCTCTTCAAGGATAAAGGGGCTTAGCCAACCATCCTCTGAGTTGTTATCCCTTTAGGTGTTTGGTGGCGAGAAAACGTAGAGAAGGAAAGGCCGGGAAAACTCCCCATTGTGCTCTATATTAAATGCAGAATGGAAAAGTTTCTTTTACAGTGAGTACACATGGGCTTATATAGCCCCAAAATCAAGCAAAATTACCAAAATACATGGAATACCACTATTACATTAAGGGTATTTTAGGAAAAATCACAAAAAGCGGGTCAAAAGGGGTCAACTAGGCCAAAAATTGGAAAGTAGATTGCAAAACTTTGCACCTCGCGAAATCAGCAGCTTTGCAACCCTCGCAAATTTTTGCAAAGGCTAATTTCTTCTCGTTCCTCGTCGGCACACTGAGTTCAACTTGGATTCTTTATGCTTGAGTTGACTCAATAATTTTGGCGAGTTTAGCTTGCAAAAACTACAAAAATAGCCATAAAATGCGATCAATAGTATAGCTAGGACCTTAATGTGAAAATCGGGTTAATTAAGTTGATTAGTACACAAAAAGTGCTCAAAACCTCAAATTAACAGGATACAAAATAGCACTATTTGGGCACTAGCTATTCCCCTCAACCGACACATTGCTAGTCCCTTAGCAATGAACGAAAGAAAGAGCAGCAAAACAATAACAAAATTATGTTTTCAAAAATGGTATTTCAAAAAGTATGTGGATGAGTAATGCCTAACCCTTAATGAGAATCACCGGTAACCTCGCCTAATAACTATCTTGAGAGAGTGAATGCCGTACAAAATTAAGCATCAAAAGAGTTTCCTTCTCTAGAGAATCAACTTAGAACTTCCACCTAAATCTAAGTTTTTATATGATTAGTTTTCAACAATAAACTACCGAACTGCACTCTCCTCCCAACCAAGCTATTGCCACAACCTAATACACTAACTGACCTAAATAGATCAGGACCCACTCTTTTTCACAATTCATTGTGTTGTAGGGGTGCAATGCCGAGGTATCGACTTCATCAAAGTCCATGTAACGGGGATCCATCGATGACTCCCAACCAATTAAGGCTTAGGGCATCAAGTCTTAAGGATTTTTCAACCACTAACCTTCGTGCCCCACCCCACTCAAATGATTTCCAAACTCCAGCACCTACAACTTACTGGGAACTCCGCCTATTCACCCGCAGTGAGCACTGTTTGGTCTCAACCGCTGCTCAAGCACCGACTTTAAAGACTTTCGCCATATACCTCTCGGACCGTGCTCAGGTTTCAAGGCAAAGCGTTGCAATTTTTCTTTTATTTTTATTTTTATTTTTCTTTTTGTTTTTCTTTTTCACTTCTTTTTATATTGGAAGACTCATTGGCCTTCTTTTCATGGGGGTCCTTAACTAATAAGGTGGTCAACAATACTAGGTCAGACTTTTGCAAGATTTAAGAAGCTAGACAATTTTTCAGCTTATTGTTGAAACCTGATGTGCATAGTGTGTGGCTAGCTAGAGGTGGAAGAAAAAGGTCGAAAGCAACAAGAATTCAACTAATCATCCACTCAATTAGGCATGGAACTAATCTAACATCAACATAATTGAATAAATGCTCAACTTTCTAAACCTAAGTTAAGTAAAACACAAAAAAAAAGGGGTGTAAATTTCCAACCTGAATTCTGTAAGTTAGTAAGGATATGTATAAAAGAGATATGACTATATTTTCAGCTTTACAAAAAGAAACTAAATGTAACTCACACCAAAACAAACAAAGAAGCCACTCAGACAAACAAAATGGACTTGCTAAAAAATAGTAGTAAAAACATAAATGTAAAAGCCACTTCATTCACTAACTCTCCCCCCAACCAAATGTCACATTGTCCTCAATGGGGCTTGGATTGGAAATTTAGAGAAGGAAGTGCTACCTTCTCAGTGGTGAGCAGCTGGTGGGATGTCATCCTCTGCCTGGGTAGGCGATGAGTCCAAAAACTCATTAGATTTTTAATCCATTTTTATGGGTTTATAATGAGAATAATGATGAAATATCTGCAGAAAACTGATAATTGAATCAAATTCCAATTTGCAAGAAAATATAGCAGAAAATCAAATTTAAGCAAAAATCATAAGAAATTAGCCTACAAAGCCAGGCTGGAAGCAAAACAGAACTTAAGTCGCGATAGCTGCGCCCAAAGAATTCTAAGTCACGACCTCAACAAATTTGGCTTTGAAGAAGAAACTAAGAGTGAATGGCAAGCCGTGGACTCAAGAAGGAGTTGAGACAAAAATACGACTTGGTCGAGAATAAAAAGAAGCAAATTAAATGAAGAAACTATGTCGCATCATTGCGACGCCGTGACACCAAAAGCGCGAGATAAATGCATGTCGTGATGCTACCATGAGGTCGCGATAAGAAGCCACGCTTCACAAAGCCAAGAACAACCTTCTCGCAAGAAAAAGAAGCCTCGAATTAAGACTCAAGTCGACGGTACTGGCAAAGAGCAAATGAAGCGTATTATGATGTCGCGGACACCACTCTTCGAGGTCGCATTAAATGAAAACTTAGCAGTAGACGTGGAAGTCGTGACACTGGTCGCAGGTTGCAAACAAAAGAATTTCAAGAGATCAACATGGAGGTCGCGGCGCTAGAACAGATAGAGACATCAAACATCGGACCGTAAGATGTCGCGACATCTTCAATGGTCACGGCATCGGGCCACAAGGAATCATGCGGTCGCGACCGCCCTTCGTGAGTCGCTACATCAACAGACAGCAGCAGGTCGCGGCGTCCATCGATGATCGCGACATCCAGTGCATTGGGTAAATTAAGCTGATTAGGTACCCTGATGGGGTGGCGGAATCAACAAAAATTTGTTTTCCTATGTTCCTCCCTCTTGCCGTGGTCAAGCTCTTGCGGCATAGTGGTCTAGGGTCGAACACGGGGATGGGTTTTCATCCTATGAATGACTCATCAGTGTTGAAAATGGTGAGGCTTTTAGTTTGGATTTTTTTGAGGCTTTTGTTTCCAAGCGATGGAGATTATGTAGTTACTAACTAGCGCAAAAGCTTAAAGTTAATTGTGAAATGGTAACCTTGAAGGTTTTAGGTCACCTTGATAACATGGGACCAACAAGTGTCCTGGATTATTATTTATAGCAGCTACTGGCAAATAACATATAGTCAAAGCCATACTTAGGATCTTTGTTTAACTAGAAAACCTAACCCCTAAGTCACTCTATTTGAGTCAACAGGTAATATGCATCTGACCCTTTCGGGTTTGAAATACAACACTCAACCTCATTTCAGTGGCTCGTAAAGACCATCTAAAGAATAACGATTAAATACATGATAAGTATGCACTTGTACCACTACTTTACATGGTAAGTATTGACCAAATCAGCGTGACATTAAATGATATTAATAACCCTAATTTGAAAAGGCTGGAAGCCATAAATACAGTACACAGCATTTTAAAACATGAGGACCACATTGCCCCGCGGCCAAACTATGCATACTTCTTCAGGTATAAGGCAGCGAGAAGCATCCCTTGAGTTGTCATCCTGAGGGGTGTTTGGCGACTAGAAAATGAAAGAAAGGGGAGAGAGAAGAGAGAAAGCAAACCCCTAAAATGAAAATTTGCGAGTGTATTGAAATGCAAAAATTGCTTAAAGTTGCTTTCCGGTTTTAGGGTTAAAATCATGGGGGCTTATATAGGCCACCCGAAGTGTCAATACAAGCTAAAATATTGGCTCATACAAGGGACAAGGAGGTAATACACCAAAACGGAATTAGTTTTATGGCATTAATTACAAAATTGACCGAGAGCGGGGAATTTCGCTATGTAGGAAATTTAGCTGGATAGCCAATTTATATCTGATAAATTTTATAGTATGTATGAATTTCTGAGTTACTGTTCTTTGCCTCATCACTTTTTCATCATTTGCTGTTCTTTATTGCATCTTGGTATTTGTGATGGTACGAAAAATAGTTTCAATCTTCATAGCTCTGCGCGTATCTCGATGTCAGAGCTCCAAGGTATGCAAAACTGCTAATCAACAGAAAAAAATAACCTCAGATGGCATGGCTGAGTACTAAAGTGGACTGAACACCTCAGGTGGCTTAATTGATACGATTAGTGCGCAAAAGCACCGTCCTATCTCGAATAGGGTTCCAAATAACCTTTTAGGCATAATCCTGCCCGACAATGTTGCTAGTACCTTAACTGTGAAACAACTGGAACATGTATGCGTGATTTTCTCAAAAAAGTTTATGTCAAAAGGTGTATGTACAAATAAGCATTACCTTTAAAATGAAGAATTGATACAAGTTTGGCAGGCAGCGAGAGAGGCAAAACCATACGAGAACAATTTAGATTGACATGGATCCATGGTTCCTGACACAATTTACACGAAGTCTAATGGTTCTTAATGTAGCAGTTGGAGTCAATAAATTGCAAGTATCCCCTCCCCAACACAGCTCATGGCATTGCCTTAGCATTGAACAACCTATCTCAGGAATAGCTACACTTTTCTTTCTTTATTTGACTTCCATTGTAGGTCTGATGCTTAAAACCCGACTTCACGAAGTCCGTGTAGCGAGGGTCACCAGATGACTCCCAACGATTAAGGTTTAGGGCATCAAGCGAAAGGATCACTTGACCTAAAGTCTGAGGCTTCACCGGACTCGAATGACTTTGAAAATCAAGCACCTACAATTCGTTAAACTCTACCTATCCACCCATGAACACTGATGGGTAGCTCCGACTAATGATGGAGAAACGAGACATCGGGCTTGAGGCTTTCGCCATATTCCTGGAGCGATGCTGGTTTCAGGCAAATTAATCTGAGCTTTGTTGCTCTTTTCTTCTTTTCTTTTCTTTTGCTTTTTCTTTTCTTTTCCTTTTGGAAGACTACATTGAGTGTTTCATATATAGGTAACTGAGCCTATTATGGATCGTCCCGACGGGTCTAAAGTAGGCTTTGCAAAGTGAAGGGAGGTATATAATTTCAAAGCCTATTGGTACAATCTGGTGTGCAGTTTGTGAATTAGCTTAAGGGGGAAATGTTCAAGTTAATCTATTTGGAACTACAATTATTCAAAAAAGCTGAATCATGCATGGAGTTGTTCTAACATTAAGGTGATAAACAAGGGTTTCAATTTTCCATTTAAACAATTCAATTGTCGATTAAAGCAATTCAATTGTTCAATTGAAGACAAAAATTGGATACACAAGTGGGAGCACAAAAGTGATATGCAAAGTGTATCTTGTATATAATAACATATGGCTTTTGATATAGCCGAGTGGCTATTAAAGTATAACAAACTAACATGCAAGAATCTAATCGCTGCTACTATTCTTATTAATACATGAATCTTACACAAAATTGTTGACGGTTGATAAGCGTTAACTTCTGCAAAATGCAAAAGCTAAAACCACCTCCCCGCTCTGTGGTGATGGGGTGAATCTATAATCTTCTTTGCTCTTGACATATCGAAGAAGGCTCTTTGCTCTGGGTGGGCTCATCTCTACGGTCGAGGAGCAGCGGGGTACCAAATGTGTCGCTGTGATGTCTGGCTGCGCGGCATGGGTGGCAGTGACCTGAGTGGCCTCGACTCAGACAAACTGGTCCTGTCTTTGCCAGAGTGGTAGCCAAGAACATACATCATCCATATGACGTAGCTCTCGACCCGCGTGTATGTTATACGAAGATAAATGCGTATACAAGATGGGCGGGGTATCGATTGCGGGCTGTAGTAACATGTGGAGGAGGAACATGTAATGAGAGTGGATCTCTCACCTGAATAGTGACTGTCTGTCTTGTGGGAGTCCTCGGCCTCTACAGTCGGTACCACCTCCTCCTGATCCTAGCTGGAGGGAGAAAAGATATGAGCATGACCATCGCTCGCTCCATCGACGAGACTGAGGGCATGAAATCCTCCGTCAATCAGAGCCTGCGGAAAGCCATGTGCTTTCGAGGACTGGCTCGGGTCGTGGCAACAGCAGTGGAAGACTCTCAGCTCGAACCAGGCCCTTACGGTGGACCTTGTCTTCAAAATCGCGCTAAGGAGGTCTCATCCCACCATTCGGAGGGACCGCTTCAGTAGCCACTCCTGATCAGTAAAACCTCCGGGACCATCCCACATTTCTCCGTGTCTTTGCCCAGTGGGGAGAAGAAGGCTGATCCGAAACAGATGATAAATCAAGTGCACATCGAGGCGAGGGCTGCCTCTGAACATGGCTGAGCTGGTGTCTCCAGGAAGCAGAGTCTGGACCATCTCAGTGGTGGTGGGACAATCTCGATAACCCTGATTGGCTGCGGTATCTGGGGGCCTAGCAGTGTTGAAATATGCCGCTCTAAGCACTCTGGGCGATGAGTCTATAGTGACCAGAAGCTCGGTGGACTAGAGCTCCCAGAGTCAGATGGTGAGCGTGAACCACCCGGGGGTAATAAAACTGCCTCGGCGTCATGAATGGCAGCAGGGAGTAGTGCTCGATCAGTCGCATCGAGTCCTTGAATTTGGGATCAGCTATCCGGTGGATGGAGATGACTCCCAGCAGATCTCTCGAATGGGCGCGGCGGTTCCAGAGTCAGGGTGCTCGACCAAATATGACCTCTACAGATCTGGAAAATTTGGCCGACCTTGAGACGAAGAGGTCGCCTCTCTTCTTCCCGGCGATGGTGGAGGCAGGCCAGGGTCACGGATGAGGATCACCGGGCTGAAGTGCGGACTTGGAGGCCGGGCCCTCTTTAGATCTCACATTTGTGGCAGTGGCGAAGGGGCAGGGTCCCCTGTCAGGTGTCTGGTGCCTCCTGAACCGTGGGGCTCTCGAGGGGACTGCCTCGGGGGGCCCAGGTTGAGTACGGGGCACTCACTCTCGCTGGGGGTGGGACGACCAGGGTGGGGCGAGCCACCTGCGGTGACGCCATGGTGTAACAATGAGTGGGAGAGTTAGGGGCGAGCCGGCGACCAAGTGGGATCGGGGTTCAGCGACAAGTGAGACAGGCTCATGCGATGGACCAGGGCACTTTCTGTGATGGAACCCTGGATATATAGATGAAAGCGGGGCTCGTGAGGCGGGGACCGGGGCGCGAGGAACAGCTCGTGGGAGGGCCGTAATGAGACACGCTGGTAGTGGCTGGGTGGCCGGCGGGCGGCCGGCCAGTGGCGAGTGTGGCCGGGTGCGATGGCCTTGTCCCTAAGGAGGCGGTGCGGGCGAGCAGGGGCTTGGTCTGAGGCTAGAGGCCTCGACCAGGTGGTGATCAGTGTCTTGGGTAAAGTGGTGTTTGGTGGCAGGAGGTGTGGTCCG
This sequence comes from Tetrastigma voinierianum, assembly GCA_016808115.1. Lineage (NCBI taxonomy): Eukaryota > Viridiplantae > Streptophyta > Magnoliopsida > Vitales > Vitaceae > Tetrastigma > Tetrastigma voinierianum. The sequence goes on from JAEQBH010008952.1 coordinate 79,116, forward strand.
CTCTGGGGCTCAAGTTGCGGGCATTCTTTGGGCTCTCTGGGTTGGGGAGAGTTCAGGATGAAGGGTTTGGTCATCTCCTCCTTTTTATAAACTAATTGAACAAGCGAAGGAACGGCCTCGGAATGGAAGTCCATTTAAGCTATTATAGCAGTTTGAAGTATAAACATATTCACAGTTAATTTAAACTAAAATAATATATTAGAAATAAAAATTATTATATTAAACTATACTTCAAAATTTAATATAAGATAATATAATATAATTCTAAATTGTTAAAAGAAAAGCTACAAATTAAAAACTTACTAAAATAATGAAAATAAGACATTAATTAAATAAAAAACTAAAATTTATTGAAGCTGCAGTGATTTGCCAAGATTCAGGCAGTCAATCATGTTATTCTGTGATGAGTTAAGAATCTCCTCAACCTGGTGCTTTGGTGATGCCTGATGTTTGAATTTCCATGGTTGGATTTTATTCTCAGCAGTTGAATTTGGGTGAGCAATTGCCTGCGTGAACTCTTTGATGGCAATACCAAAACATACGCACCTTGGTTGGCTTTTACGCAATTCTTGGACATTAGCTTCCATTCGGCCCACTGAACACCTTCATGGTCATGATTTTAGTTTCTTCGACGTGCTTGTTGTTCGAAGTGAAATATGTTGACTCGATGTCATGTTACCAAATGTAAGTTGCATGACCCCATTTCGACAATTGATGATTGCATTGGAAGTGGCCAGAAACGGTCTTCCCAGGATGATTGGTACATGATTGGGCTCATTTGCTTTTGGCTCGGTGTCGAGCACTACAAAATCTCTTTGGTGTGAATTTGTCTACTTTGCGAGACATTATAATATTCGCCAAGATCCTTTGAATCTATCGACTGATGATGGTGTGATATGGTAGTTTAGGTTCATGACCTAGTACACTCTATACTGGTATTAACGTTAGTTCCAGGCTCTAAATCCGATGAGGTTGTATCCATACTAGTCACTAATATTATTGATGTGGCGAATGGGGATCAACATATTGTTTGTTTGGTTCTTGCTTTGGATTATGTACTTGACTTGTTGGTCAAAATACCTTCTTATAATCTACAACCACTTTTTGATTATTTAAAGTCATTCAAAACTTTATAAGCGGGTTGTTTGATGATGTCAAAAGACAATGATAACACCACGCGTGGACTTCAAAATATATGCGCTTGGATCTACATATTCTGCCTCTGGTGCTTGTGAAATGGAGGTGCGCTTCAATGTGTTGGTCCTCATCAAAAAAATATGGTATGTCCATTTATTCTTTCTGGTTTCTTAACAGGCTTGGGCAGTGGGCGATCAGCCTATCTTCTACTCTCAGTTTGATTATGGCATGCCTCAAAGTATTCGAAATTACAGATGATTTACTTCATGGACTCTATTCCGGTTAATAATGTTTGAAAGACCTTCTCACTCTGTATCAGTAGTTGATAATCTGATGATTAGATACTCTGATTGTCAATTTGAGTTAGGTTGTATGAGCCGTGTATACTTGTTCGTTGGTGCTCTCAGTGTCGTCTTGTGGGTTGCATGGTGGTCCTTTATTCTTCCAGTTGCCTGCTGCATATAATTAATATGAGGCGTGCCGCAGAGATGAGATGGAAGTGGTTGTGTTGAGAGGTGAGACCAGCTGTGGTTTGGCATTTGAAGTCATAAGCAGAGAGTTGGGTTTCAGAGAGTTAGGGTGATTATAGTTGAGTGTAGAGTGTTTCCATATGAACGTGATTGTGGGCTTATATTGTTCATTTATATTCTGACATCTCAAAATCCTTCATGAAAGGGGTCATAGGATCTGTTTCTTATGGGTGGACAGGGTTGATGGTGTGGATTATTGTCACGAGATTTTCGATCCTGTACCTTAATAAGCCTTACATATTCTAATATCACCTTCCACAACTAAAGTTGAAATTCACAATATTGTTTCCATATCTTCTCACATACAGTTTGTACATCCTCTGAGTTTGGCTAGTATCAATTTTCCATTTCTCAGTTGATAATCAAGACATGAAGTTTCAACCACATAGTTTTAAAAAATCCATAGAGCTATTGACTCAGGGATCTTATAAAATCTCACTCTTACTTGTGTTAACCAATAACATTCATAGTAGTATACCTGTAGAAGTGGTTTACAAACGTCTCATGTATCAAACATTGTTGACCTTTGTGTCAGTCTCATGGATCTATCAAGCTATTTAGTGAGTATCTCTCGCATCTGAGAGCACAGGTGTAGTTGTATATTCAAAGTTATTGGTCTTATAGGCACTAAGTTTTTTAAGGTGCACTGAAATATTAATTTCAAATAGTTTAGACACTCGTTGAGTTAAACCAGTCTTGGCCTTTGTCAACAGGTTAGTAGGTAACTTTGACAAACCGATCATTGTCGTCATTATAGCTTTATGAAAGTTTGATGGCCATATCAAAATCCATATAATAGTGTGGGTTCAATTTTCCATATATGTTGTGAGAATGAAGGAGACAAAATAGAGGCCTCCTCTACATCTTGGGTGGAGGTGTGATGATCTGAAGTCTCAGACCTTTGACTCTGGAGGGTTGGTCTTTGTGATTCCTCATGGATCATGAACAGGAGGTTTCTTGGGGTACTGGTGGCCTACGCTATTGCCAGGGTGAGAAACCATGTTTTTAACTGTTAAACCTATGACTTCTGTGTAATTGATTAATTGTCAGTTATATAGTCTTCCACTGAGTGTCTTTATTACATTTGGTGCTAAACACATATTGAATTTTAGACAAACCAGAGCACAATAGCTTGGAAAAAAGTTGATGTTATTAAAAGATAAGTGTTTGTATAAAACAAAAACGGTCTGAGTGCTGAAGTAGTAGCTTTAGTTCAAATGTTAAAAACTAAAAAATTAAAAAGATTGCATTCGCCATGATGCGATCGTACCTTAAACATCGACGTGGTTGGCACCATCCACGGCGTCGCCATTTGATTAGTGCCCACACGGTAGAAAGTTTGAGTGAATCAACAAAATTGTTCTATGTTCCTCCTCTTTGCCCGTGGTCAAACTCTTGCCAGCATGATCTAGTTGAACACGGGGATGGTTTCATCTATGAATGACTCGCGTGGTGTTGAAAATGGTGAGGCTTTTAGTTTGGATTTTGGACTTTTGTTTCAAGCAGTGGAGATTGTATGGTTGACTAGCTTGCAAAAGCTTAAAGTTAATTGTAGAAATGGTAACCTTGAAGGTTTGATCCTTCTTATGATATTATGGAACCAACAAGTGTCCTCAGTTCATATCTGTATATTGTCTTCATGTAATTCAGCCATAGCGGATCTTTGTTTAACTAGAAAACCTAACCACAGAATCACTCCTATTTGAGTCAGCGGGGGTAGCTAACCACTCCATGACCCCTTTTCGGTTTGGGGAAACCCTAGCACTCAACCTCATTTTGGTGGCTCGTAAGTATCTAAGAATAATAAGATTATCTAACAATGAAGTATTATACTGTACCTGCACTTTATATTAAGTATTGACTGATAATGACGTTAATCTTATTAAACCTAAACTACAGTGAATATAATAAAATTTTTGTGCCCATTTAAAACATGAGGACCACTGTATTGCCCCGACCAAGCTAGCCACCAACCATCTCATTCAGGCTGTAAAGACTGGCGAAAGCATCACTTGATTGTCCTCGAGGGTGTTTAGCGGCTGAAAATGAAAGAGGAGAGGAAAAGCATTATAAAATGAAGGCTGTTTGTATTGAAATGCAAAAATTGCTTAAAGTTGCTTTCCAGTTTTTTAGGGTTACAAAATCATGAAGGAATATAGACACCAAGGTATGTCCACAAGAAAGCCTAAAATATTAAATATAAAGACAGGAAATTAATACATAAGCAGGAATTGTTGAAACAAATTACACAAAAATTTAATGGCGAGAATTTAGCTATCGGAGAATTTGGCTGGATGGCGAAAATTTACGTATCCGGTACCGCGAAAATCATAAAAATTTCACCAGTTTTTCATTATTGGCCTTTACTGCTAGCCCTCTTTGCATCGATTTTCATCATTTTTCCTTCATTTCTTTATTGCATCTTGGTATTTATGATGGTGAAAAATAGTTTCCAATCTTCGCTTGGCTGCTTTGTCTTGATATCCCGAACTCCCAAGGTATGCAAAAACCTGCAAAATAACCAAAAAATAACCTCGAAATGGCATAAGTGATACTAAGTGGACTGAACACCTCAATTGGCAATTGATACGATTAGTGTGCATGGCTTGCTCAAAACCTATCTCGAATAGGGTTCAAAATAGCACTTTTTGGGCACTAATCAGTCACGACGTCCTTCTGTAGTCGCGGCATCAGCAACAAGGAAAGAAGATAACGACATCAGTCAGTGGTCGCGACATCAGTTACCAATGAGAAGGTGCGGCGTCTTTGATATTGCGGCGATCATTTGTAAAAAAGAGAATAAAGGTCGCAACATCGTTTGATTTATCCGTCTCAGACCCGAGAGATCTTTGGAACCGCGTCGGATTGAAGTCAGCGACATCAAAAAAGAGTTCCTGTCTGAGCGGTGAAGTCGCGACATCAAAAGCGGCTCATAAGTAGAACAACGAGAAATGCATTGGCGTCAGATTGAAATCGCGCGTCAAAGAGTTCCGCAATCGCGAGCGGTGAAGTCATGGCGTCAGGTGATCGAAACCGTAACGACTCATAGCGACGGCGTCGAGCGTCCCTCAAAGTCGCGACATCAAGTCAAAATCGCGACGTCCTTGATGGTCACGACATGAATAGCGATTAGGGCGATTATTTTGAAACCCCGAAAATACATCAGTTAGGATGGCTCGAAACCTATGATAAGCTTGGTACGCTATAGAAGGAAAGCAGCTCTTGGCGACTCAGAAAGAGAAGTCTGGGTAGCCTAAGGCTCGTGTATTTTAGTTTTTGTTTTTGTTTCTTTGTTTTGCATTTATTTTAGATTAGATTAGATTAGAGCATATTTTTATTTCATTTGAATTTCTGGATCTGGATGTTAGTTGTTGAAGTTGAAGCTGAATGCAGAATGTTATTTTCTTCAAATTACTTGCTGGTTTGTTTGAAGTCAAACAAATTTTTAGAATTGAAACGTCGGGTTTCTGTTGAGTGGTTCTTTTGATCAAGGGAGCTCTTAGTTAGTGTAATGAAGTAATTTAGAACCCGGCCCAAAGTTGAAATTGCATTTATTAGAACTGATCTTTCTGCATAAATTTATCGATTCTGAATTTGGATTGGAATTTGCTTGGGTTTTGTTTTATTTCTTTTGTCTTGATCAAATATAAGTGTCCTATACACGTAATAGGATTGTTTCATGCTCACACGATTTCGGGAGGCCCTCACGGGTGGCCTGAGCATTCTGAGAAGTAGCCTGACAATATATGAAGGGTATGCGAACCTAATATTGGGGATCAATATTTAATGAATTCTAATCGATAAATCTTATTCTACTTGAAATTAGAGATTAATTGGACAAACTATCAATTAAAATGGCGAGAGAGTTAGCCTGGATTCGAACCGGTAAGTTCAATCATGTTGGCTTCTCTAATCAAGGAAAGAATGAATTGTTCCAATTTTGAGGATGAGAAACCGGTATAGTGTAAGCCCATGCTTGGCCTATATCTTAAAACTAAGTTCTGATCATATTAAGTATAGAAGAAAAATACCCGGAACAGGCAGCTCGGAGTCAAAAGTAGTTATCAATCCACTGCATTCGAAAGAAGCAGGGAAGATTAAGATGATGAAATGTATGTCCATTAAGAGGAGAGATCCACAGCAGCATTATCTTCTTCCTTGGAAGGATTCATCTGAGAAGTTCAAAAGTAGGATTCTGAGTAGTCTGCGAGGAATTGATGCTGCAATAATTTGTATTTTCAATGTTCCCTTCAAAGCTAGCCCGATCGGACAATCTTTAATTTTATTTATTTTAGTTTAAGCATTATTTCATTTTGTTCTGGATTTATATACTTATTCTTTCATTATTTTCAAGGTTACTAGGGATATATCAATTGCAAATCTATAAGTCAAATAATATAGAGCTTGAGTAAGTGGGGGTAGTTGATTGAAATTCTTGAGATCTACGTAGGATGATATGCGGACTAAATCCACTTTATTACTTGTTCGTCGTACACTTGTAGAATCATGGATCAAAACCAAAAAAAATTTATCTATTCTTAAGGGAACCACTTAGTTAATCGATGGAATTGCAAAGAAATGTAACAAACAAGTTTCATGGCATTATTGCTAGGGATTAGATAATAGTCGTTGTGGTCATAAATTTGTAAATGTCTTTGGTCCATCAATGACAAGTTTTTGGCACCGTTGCAGGATCGAAGATTATTAGATCAATATTCGATGAAAAAAAGGAAATACTAATTTGGACATTTTTTAAAAAGAACAAAAATAGCTTTTCAGCGGTGACTACACATTAGTCACTAATTTTTAACAAGCCATGTTGAAAATATTTGTTAGGTTGACTAATCCTATTAATATGAGTGTGCTTTTATTTCAGGAAAACCTTTAATGCATAGGAAACGAGGATCGTTTGATTCCGGACAATTGGAGAAGCGCTGCGGAGCTTAAGAAAGACAAAAAGAAGCGAGAAAACGCAGCTATGAATGAGAAGAAGAAATGACCAATATTGAGAGGAACATAGGATAACAGCGAGGAGCCCGAAATGCAGCCCTGATGGAGGATTTAAGAGCTGTGTCAAGAAGAGTATTCACAATCGAGACCGACTACCAAATGGATCTGCGAGCAATTTTGAGCCAAAACCAGGCCTTAATTACAATGGTTAGGTTCTTGGTCATCCCCACCGGGACAAATAAACATAGGAAGAATTTCTCGAGATGGCAACCCTGATGAGATGAAACGGGTGTGAGACCGGTAATCGCTCCCATCTCTTCCATTTTCTTTGAGGAACCTCACCAGCCCACATAGTATGAATCATTACCATATAGTTATATTGTAGGGAAACCAGTACAGCTGCAAGCCAGATTCTCATCTCTCACTTTAGAGACGAAGAGAGATAATTGTATTCCGACAAGGGAAGATGAGAGCATATGTGGCTGGGAAAAGATTCAAAAGATTACTGAAGAGGTGCTGATGCATGGAATCAGACTTGAGACCGGATGGATATAGTGTATCACGCTCTGAATGTGATGCATCCAGGTGATATCGATGCTTCATGCTGTGGAGCATTCAGAAAAGATGTCTTGAAGAGAGCGAGAGATAGATGATAGAGGGACAGCAAAATGCAATATGAAGCTCCATGAGTTTTCAAGAGGTAGCAATGCTTGAGAGGAAGAGGAGTCGCCGTGGCGAATGTGACCATGGAGGCTAAGTTGGATACTATAATGCACATAGGATGGACAAACAAGAAGGAAAGATGCTGCTCATGAAATAGGAGAAGTGGAGCAGGTGATGAAGAATCTTTGATGTGCCAACGAGAAGAAGAATTCTTATGTAGTGTCTTTGAGAGGATTGAGTAAATGAAGGCAAGCAAAAATTCATCATTCAAACCAGTGTTACAGCTTGTACTGCAGTCGCGCAGGAACCGTGGGGGAATTTCTCTCATATGGTGGGGCATTGCCGAGGCGGGGACGACATCCTCGAGCAAGGGATATCGGCGGCCACGCGAGGGTTCCGGGCGGCGGCAAAGGAGGTGAGAGCGAAGTAGTACAGGTGAAGGAGGAACCAATGTTTGAGGAATATTTGGGTTCATGGGGAGACTGACAAAACTTTATTACATTCATGAGCGAAACTATCGACTTGGAAAGTTTCAGTGCGATACCCGAATGTTCAGGGAAAAGAATGCTAGTGCTTCTGAAAAATCTAGAGAACCTGGTAGACGATTATTTTGAGATGTTACCAGTCAGAACAAGGGAACCTTCCTAGTGACACCCGAAGAACCACAAGAAAATGCATGGCAATTCAACAGTGAGAGGTGACAGGAAAGATTTGACGATGTGAAGGCAGATGAACGAAGAGGCGAGGCGAAGAAAGAAAGAAATTGTGAAAGAAAGAAGAAAACGACTGATTGAGCAGAGGATGAAAGAAATGACGGAAAGAAGAAGGAGTACCGGCTTATGCTCACTGCGGTGCCATTCCACGAGACTTGAAGTTAAAAAGAAGAACGGTTTCTAAATTCTTGGATCTTATCAAGAAAATAGAAATAAATATCCCATTCTTGGTGATCGGTCAGATACCTCTCATCACAAAATTTACGGGGAGGTCTTGAAGCGAAAAATAGGCGAGGAGGGTGTAGTCAACTTGGCCTTAAATGCAGTGCCATTATCGATAGAAGCTCTGACGAGATGAAGACCACGCGGAGTTTCACTATTCCACGTTACATAGGGAAATGTGGAGTTAACTTGTGACTACGGAACCGAGAGGGCGTGCGGAAGATGTACTCGTCAAGGTAGGGAAATTCATTTTCCCAGTATATTTTGTTATCATGCAGATGGAGGAAGATCCTCAAGTTCCTTTGTTGTTGGGAAGACCTTTCTTAGCAACAGGAGCTGCCTTGATTGTCTGAGAAAGGTGAAGGCCGGCACTCGAGTTGGGAATGAAGTAGTGCATTTAAAATTAATAGATGCGGAACATCTAATGAGGAAGACAGGTTGTATGTTTGTAAACAATAGCCTTCGATGATGAAGTGAATTCTGATTGTATCATTGAAACTCTATCAATGAAATTGAGATGAATTTTAAATTACCTTGAGAGCTATGATTGTGAAGTTACGCCCTTCAAATTTGTTTAATATTGGCGGTCTCAATGCCAATGCAAACATTGAGATCGGTGAAGCGACGGACATAGCAAACTCATGGGCGGAAACTAGTGCGAAGAAGGGTTAACATTGAAGGGAGTTGATCATTTAAAATACTGAGTTTCTTGAGCTTAAAAGAAAAAACCAGTTATATCTCGGCACGTTATACCAGTGGAAGTGAAGATAAGATGTGACATTGCGAGGCCTCCAGGAAACAATTGTGATCAGTTGAAGATCGAAAGGTATCAGTCCCTCATTTATATACACTGAAAATATTCTTTGGAAGATAAAACTTACATTTGACGTAAAGGAAGCTGAATCCGATCATGAAAGAAGTTGTCGAGAAAAGTTGAAATGGTTAAATGCGAGTTTTATATAATACTATATCAGACAGTTCTTGAGTAAGCCCAGTACATGTGGTTCAAGAAAAGGAGGATTCTTGTGTCGAATGAAAGAATGAACTTATTCCTGAGCGTGACGAGATGAGGTTTTGTATCGACTACGAAAATTGAATCTATGACTAGAAGGATCATTTTCACACCTTTCATTGATCAAATCTTGTGGATAGGTTGAGGACACCCTCATTACTGTTTGCTTGATGGATACTTTGGATATAACCAAATAATATTGCACGAGAAGATGGGAGAAAACCACTTTTACGTACCCATTTGGTACTTTTTGCTTTTAGAAGAATGCCATTTGGAGGCGTGTAATATATGTGCTTCCAAAGATGCATGATGTATATATTTTCTAATCTGCGAGAAGAAGTTATGGAGATCTTCATAGATGATTTGATTGTATGGATCCGATTTTGAGCAATGCTGCATAACTTGGGAATGAGTATGGTACAAAACAAAATCTATAACAAAATTGGGAAAAATGCCATTTTATGGTTACAAAAGGATTGTCTTAGGGCACATGGTTTGCAACGACGAGGAACTGGCCAAGACCCGAGCAAAGGTTTCATTATAAGAGACTGTGCTGCCACTTTACAAATCAAGGGAATCAGAAGTTTCTTAGGACATGCTGGATTTTATAGAAGATTTATCAGAGATTTCTCAAAAATTGCTAGACCACTATGCAGACTACTGGAGAAAGATAGTAAGTTTTATTTTGATGAATCCTACCAGAAAGCATTTGAAGAAATAAGATCCAGACTAGTGGAAGCTCCCATCATGGCAAAACTAGACTGGAACAGAGAATTTGAGATCATGTGTGATGCCAGTGATTTTGCAATGGGAGCTGTATTGGGACAGAAAGATGAAAAAGTGTTCAAGGCCATCTATATGCTAATAACATTAGCTGACGCTACAAGAAAACTACTCTACTACTGAAGAATCTTGGCAATAGTGTTTATGTGAAAAATTCGGGCCATATATTTTGGGGTCCACGTGTTGTGATACACATGATCATCACAGTAATTAATGTTGTTGGCAAAGGAAGCAAAGCCAAATTGATCAAGTGGGTATTATTGTTCACGAAGATTTGATTTGAAAATTAAAGACAAAGTCGCGTTGACAATGATGTGATCCTTTGTCAGTAGAAGGAACCGCTACGAAAAGGAACATAAATGAAGAATTTTTCGGTTGACGGTTATTTATTTGTCACTCGATCACCCTAGTATCTTGATATTACCTTAAATTTCTTGGCTTGTGGGATTATGCCACCGAGATTCAATACCAGTAGAGAGAAAAAGTTAGGTGACAATAGGTACTACATCTGGGATGATCCGTATTTGTTTAAAGAGTCTTGTCGATTATAAGGAGATAATGTGTACCGAGAAAGTGAGCAAGGCAAGATTTTACAGATATATTGCATCTGTGATTACTTTTGTAAATACAAAACAACCCACAAAATTCAGGTGGGAGTTTTCTTGGCCTCTGGTACCTGTATTGTTTTTGAATGGGTAAAGTTGTGTTATCAATGCGAAAAGAATGGAAATATTAGCAAGGCATGAGATGCTTACACAGGTATCCACAGTGATGTTTTAATTCATTTTGATGTATGGGGAGATGGATTTTATGGAGACTTTCCAGGTTTCATTTGATACTCTATATATCTGTTTCATGGATTATGTATCAAAATGGGTGGCTTGACCAATTTGTCCTAAGAATGATACCCAATCTGAGTGGTGGGGTTTTTGAAATATTCTTAACGATTTGGGACACCAGACCATAATTAGTGATGGAGGAAGCCATTTTGCAAATAAGATTTGACAAACTCATGGCGGTGTAGTATCAAACACATTATGAGCTTGACTTTATCATCATAACAAATAAACTTGGCTGTTTCCATGAGAAAATAAGAAAATTAAAAAGGCAGCGGTTCTGCGGAAAGATTGGTCTTTGGAAAGCGATGATGCATTATAGGCCTGCCGTTTCTTTTAAAACTCCAGGATATACATACGAGACTTGTCTTTGGAAAGCTGTTGCTCATCTCTCTTGGCTTGGAATCTAAGTAGCTCACTGGGCCCGTCAGACGGTTGAACTTTTGATTTAGCTGAGGAGAGAGAGACTTCTCGACTTAATGAGTGCGGAAGAAATGAGAAAGCGAGAAGCCTATGACCCATTTTCTGAATATACAAAGACAGAACAAAGAAATGGCATGATCAGGATTGCGAGAAGTTGGAGGCAGGATGGGATCTGCATTTATCAGTTAGGTGTTTCCAGGAAGTAGAATCAAAGAGTCTGGTGGACCATATCACGGGTGGTGTCAAGTATCTTTGGAGGCGGTAACACTGGGATGAAGGTACAGGAGGTCAAGATTAATGGGCAAGATTGAAACACTATCGTGAAAGAAGGGAGAACTTGAGCAGCTAAGTGAGAGAAGACTTAAAGCAGCTAGTCGGCTAAAGACTCAAAGCAGGCGACTCATGGAAGGCGAGCCCATAGTGAATTTTTTTAATTTCTTTATATAGACTTGAATTTTTTTTAAATCTGGCGTTTTTAAATTTTTTAGTTCTAGTGTTGTTATTAGAAATTGCTGAGTTAGTACTAGTTGAATTTAATCTTTGTTGAAATTATTTAGGTATGTCATTAGAATCAATTGATCGAAGAACTCACGATTACTCGACACTTCACCGAAAGAGCAACATTTCGAAAAAGGGAGTACTTTTCTTTCTACCCTTCCCATTGTTATTAAGCACTTTATATGTATCTGCCTATTAGAGAAAGGAATTGAATTATCATTAAAATCTCTCATAGGTTCTTTGTAGAATAGGACAATTAATGCTAAGTATTGCAAATTAATAAGGAATGAAAAGCTGTGATCTCAAATTTGAGGCGATGCGGACTAGGTCGCAACCAAAAGTTATGTGTGACTGCATCATTGAGGTGCAGCGCAGGTGTGAATCATAGCGACTGAGGTTTGAGCAGACCATTCCTTCAAAAGAGTGGTGAGGGTCGCGACAACTCAAATATGTCATGAAATGCCTGATGTTGCAGCCTAATGATAACTTGTCCTCCCACAGTTTACTTATGTCGCGACAAACAATGATAAGTCGCGACATCAGAGATAAGTATGCCAGCTGAGCAGATTTTAATTGTGCCTTAAATTTAATGACAGCACACAAACGCAGCCTGAAGTTCATGTCGCGAGCAGAGATGAAGATTGAGCAAAAAGGAGAGCATCAGCAATCAAACTTCAATCAACATAAGAAAATAAAAAAATGGCGCAGTTTCTTCTTCTGTTTGATTTAAATCTTTAAAATTGTCTTAAATAAAGCATGATTGAAAGTTTGGGGGAATTTTTTTTTTATATTGTTTTGATGCTAAATTGTTGAGGGTGATGCATAGTGGAAATTGTTGAATTTTTGCATGATAAATATGGGTGGAGTCGTGGTTTGTTTTATTGGATTAGGATAAATAGACCTTTGAATTTAGTGTTAATTTTTTATGTTGCACACAATTCTCCTTTGTAGTGACCTAGATTTTTATGTTAAAAACAACATCTATTTCAATTTAGAATCTAATAAACTTCATACCACCCAAACCTTTTTTTGTTTTTTGTAACATTCATTAAAAATAAAATTAGATAGTTATTAATGCAAGCAAATTCAATTCCTTGATTGAACCTTGATTAGTTTATAATGTGTTTCGAGTGAATAATCGAGAGGAGACTTAGGAAAATTTTCCAATATTCACCACCCTCAATTTAAAATTTCCATCGGAAGCATCAAAACAGAATTGAGAAGTCTGTTGATGCATATATTGAAAATTTAAAAGAAGAATAAATAGCCTTGTTCTTCCAGGGTAAAAAATCACTATAAGGATGTGGGAGGACCAAGGAAAGAATAAACAAAGAAAATGGGAAGATGGAAAAGAAAAGAAGAGCTGGAAGGTTATGAACACGGAGTTTATGGAATGAATGGGTGGGAGAACAAACCTATTCCATTCCTTCATAAAAGATATTATATCAAAATGATTGAGAGAAATTGGAAAGAAGGGTTAATTAGAGCCCATCAGCAGAAAACAAGAAAAGGAGAAAGGCTCAATTTGTTAAAACGATATATTATGACGAATCACTCTTGGAGAGGCTCAAAGTGCAGTGAGCCAAACTTTGGAAGCGAGCCATGACCTTAAAAAAGAAGATATAGGATTTTAGATCAAAGAAATAGAGGGTTTTCTCGAACTTGAATTCTGATTTATTTGTAAGGAAAGCGGATTGTACAATATCGAAATATTTTGATCTTTGAATAAAATTTCCGTTGACTTACAAATTGGCTATTCATTAGATCTGAATTGTGTTTTACGTATTTTATTTTACATTTAGGAATCGAATAAATAGTCATTCTTTCTAAGGCGAATTTTGAAAAAATGGAGCATGAATAATGAATTGAGTATTTCTTGTTCTGTTTAAATTCGGTTTAGTTGCAAATTGGAAAATTGGTTATTCTTTGATAGAACAAAATACTTGGTTAAAATAATGTAATGACGATGATAATCTGATCTTGAAAAATAATACACCTTAGTCAAACCAAAACTTATGAAACTTTTGACAGGAATTAGGGAATATCTTAGGAATTAGGATTTACCGTCCACAGTTCTAGAACACATTTGATTATTGATTGGCGAAATCCTAGGTGAAAACAACCAGAGGAAATGATAGAGGCCATCCTTGGCGGCTTGAACCTTTAAAAGCCCACACCAAACAGCGCATATTCTCTGATTTCACATTTAGGCAAATAGCCTTATTACTATTATTAACGACAATTGAAAGCCCAGAATTCCCTTCCTTGCAACAAACACAAGTAAAGAACCCAAAATTATCAGGTTTCTAGTTGAAAAGTTTAGTATAAGGAAGAAATGAGTTTGGGGGGAATAATATTTCCAAATTTTGACAAGGGTTGAGAAAAAGTAAAGAACGAAGCTAGAAAAAATAAGGAATAAGTTTTGTCTTGTGGCCTATTTCCTTGAACAATTAAGCTCGTAGGGTGTTTTTAACACCTAGCACCCTAATATGGCGAGTATGGAGTTGCTGTATTTAAAGATTCTATAAGGTAATAGAAAATACAATAAGACAAAACATTACCTTCAATCTTAGAGAAACAAAAAGCAAAGGAGTTAAAAGCGAGAATGAGATCAAATTACAACATGAAGTAGAAATTCATAAAAAAATTCAAAAGAATGGGGCTAAGATTGAGGGAATGAGAAAGGAACAAGAAGAAAAGGAAAGAAAGTTGGAGCAACAATGTGAGACAAAGATAGGCCCCAGTTAATTTACAACCTAAATTCTTTATTATCTATAATTACTAGCCAATTACAAACTATTAAAAGACCTCATTGATTTTGAAGGTTGAATTTACCTATATTAGTGGAGATCAATATGAAGAACAAGCATATGGGACTTTGATAAACAGTCTAAGAAAACTCCCGTAAGATTACTTCAAAGTTCAGCATGGGTTGAAAAGAAGTTGATGACTGCGCACACACGAGAGGCGGAGCTGTTGAATAAATTGTTTAAATACATTAGTTTATCAAGAAATTTTGTAATAAGTACATCATGCCTTGTTCTTTATCAAAACTAAATTGAAATAATAGTGATATCTCTTAATTCCAGATCAGAGAGGAAGTGTGGAATGAGAAAAATATGAGATAAAATCGAGAAAAATGTCACCAAAAATTTTCTAAGCTTATTTGTTTGAGGACAAACAATTTCTTCTTTCTTGTGGACAAGCAAAATTTTAAGTTGGGGGAATTTGATGAGTCAAAAACTCATTAGATTTTAATCATTTTATGAGTTTAATGAAATAATATTAAAAATATGAAGAAAACTGATAATTGAATCAAATTCCAATTGCGGGAAAATCGTGAAAATCAAATTATGACAAAAATGTATGAAATCATTATTAGCGAAGTGAAGCTAAAGCGGAACTTAAGTGGCGACACGAAGTGCAGTTTCGGCAATTCTAAGTCTGACATAACAAATTTGGCCTTTGAAGAAGAAAGCGAGGAAGAGTGAATAAGTGAAATTAAGTGACTGAAGAAGAGTTTAGGAACTCAATATGACTTGATCGAGAATAAAAACGTAAATGAAGAAGTTCATGTCGCAACATCATTGCTACGTCGCGACACCAAAAGGAGATAAATGATGTCGTGATGCCACCATGAGGACTCGACAAAGCGTCTGCAAGCCACGAGAACAGCCTTCTGAGAAAAGAAATTATGACTAAGACTCGAGTCGGGCGACGAGAATTAGTGAAGAAGCGGACGATGTGCTGACTTCCACTTCAAGGTCGCGAAGATGAAAACTTAGCGATAAGCGTGAAGCTAGTGACCTTTGAATAGGGATTGCAACAAAAATTTGAGAGAGGCTGACATGGAGGTCACGGCGGTTCGAACCAGATAGAGACATCAAACGCTGAATCGAGAAGATGTCGTAACGTAATCCGATGGTGTGACATCGGTCACAAAGGAATCATGAGTCGCGGCGTTGATGTGATGATCGGACTTTATCGATTGCGATGATGAAATTAGCGGCGTCCTTGATGTCGCGACATCATTACGATGAGTAAATTATGACGTCCAGAAAGAAGACCGCGACATCCAGTCGATTAGTGCGTGACATCGATTTAATCAAAGAAAATTAATGGCGTCCTTTGGTGATGCGACATCAGGCTGTAAAGAATAAATTCGCGACATCATTTAGGCTGTCGCGACATCATACGAGAGATCTTTGGAGACCACGTGGGGATTGAAGTCGCGACATCAAAGAGTTCCGCAATGCAGACGGGTGAAGTCAGCGACGTCGGTTAAGTCAGCGACATCCAAAAGTTCACAATGCGAACCGCGTGAAGTCCTGACGTCAGATTGATTGCGACATCGAAACAACTCATAATCGAGCAATGAGAAGTCGCGGCGTCCCTCAGTCGCGACATCAAGTCAAATCGCGACGTCCTTCGGTGAGTCGCGACATGAATAACAATTAGGCGATTATTTTGAAACCCAAAAAGAAATACATCGAAGTTAGAGCCGGCTGAAAACCATAAATGGCAGTTCTTTATGAAGAAACGACTCTTGTGACTCGAAGAAATGCAGGTAACTGAAGCTGCGTGTATTTTAGTTTTGTTTCTTTTTTCTTTGTTTTGCATTTATTTTTAGATTGAATTAGATTAAATGATTTTATTTCGAGCTTTGCGTTTGCGGATGCGGATGTTGGTTGTTGAAGTTGAAGCGAATGCGAAGAATGTTATTTTCTTTAAATTCTTGCTGAGTTGGTTTGAAGTCCAAGCAATTACAGAGTGACGTCCGTTCGATTCACAGTGGTTTCTTTTGATCGAACTCTGGTGGTGTAATGGTAATTTAGAGACCCGGCTTCTAGTTGATCTGCATTCTTCTTTGTTAAAACCAATCTTTCTGCATAAATTTGTGGAAATTTACAAATTTCGATTGAATTTGCTTGCTGGTTTTGTTTATTTCTTTTATGTCTGATCAAATATAGTGTCATATACCTTAATAGGATTGTTTCATGCTACGATTTCCGGAGGCTCTGGTGACACAAAGAAGGCATTCTAAGAGTATTGAACAATATCCCGAAGGAGTATCTTGAACCTAATATTGGGGATACAATGAGCTTTAATGAATTCTAATGGATAAATCTTCTTCTCACTTGAAAGCTAGAGAATGAGTTGAATGACTTATCAATTAAAATGAAGAGAGTTGCGCCTCGATTCGAGCAGGTAAGTTCAATCCCGTGTTAGCTAGGATCTAATCAGGAAAGAATGAAGCTGTTGTTCCAATTTTTTGAGAGATGAAAACCGGTATAGTGTAAACCCATGCTTAGCACATGTCTTAGGAGCTAAGGTTTCTGAGTCCGTAATTCTGGTGTGATATGAAGAAAGCCACCGACGAAGCTAGTTAAAGTGGGTGTCTCATCTCTGCATTAGAAAACTGGGAAAATTGATGATGAAATCTGAGAAGATCCGCATGGCATTACCTTCCTTGGAATGATTCCTAAGCAAAGTTCGAAATAAGTTACAAAGTGACGGGAATTGATGTTTCTGTCTATTGTATTTTTCAATGTTCCCTTTAAATGCTAGCTGATGAGTTAATTCTTTAATTTTATTTATTTTAGTTTTTAAGCATTATTTCATTTTGTTCTAGTTTACATATACTTATTCTTTCATTATTTTCGATATATCAATTGCAAATCATAGTCCAAATAGTATAGAGCTTGAGTAGTCAGGGTAGTTGATTGAGAATTCTTGAGATCTTTGTGGGATCGATATCTGGACTTAAATCCACTTTATTACTTGTTCGATCTGTACACTTGCAGAATCATGGATCAAAACCAAAAAGAAATTTATCTATTCTTAAGGAACCCGCCGTTAATTAGTAAAATTGCAGAAATGCATAATAAACAAGTTTCCTTGCTATTCTTTGAGGATTAGATAATAATATTTGGTAATAGTGTCATAAATTTATAAATGTCTTTGGTCCATCAACCTTGGTAAGTTGATAGCTATTAGCAGAAGAAGCTGGAGGCTTTGTTGTTGTTCTTTTGCTAGCATATAATATTCTTAAGTCTTTGGGTGGTGCTCATGTCTGTTTGGAGAATGATGCGAAGGAAACAGGCGGATCTTGATGGAGAGATGGGAGAGGTATGACTAGTGACTCTGGAATACATAAGGATGTGAAATTAGTTCATTGCAATGTGGTCTTTGTGCGTGTCGTCTCATTCTAAAGCTATAGGCGACCATAAGATCATTGTAGTGGCTGAAGATGAAATTTGCATCCATAATAGTGAAAATTCAGAGTGGATATGGAGGGGTATATTCTGTGTTGTGCATTGATGTGCTAGGTCTAACCTTGTTGTAGGAGATGCTGGGTCACTAGAGGTGTAGAGAATGCGGTGTAGGTAATGGGTAGTGGTGATGGAGCTGGGGATCTTTGCCAATCTAAGGCTCCCTCATCCTTGCAGATCATTCGATTGCTATGTCCTCAAATATGTCACGAGGTGGGAGGTCTTGAGCCGGGGCGAAAGTGCCACGTCGGCAGTAAGAATGGCCTCGCTTGATCTCGGCCTTCAATCGGGCTCGGCGGGGGAAAATTTGCTGCAGCTTTTTGTGTGGCTCCAGGGACGGGAAGGGTATGGACTCGGCAGAGGTGAGGTTCTGGGTAGAGCCCATATTGTCAAAGTGGAATAAGGAGGTCGTGAAAGCTCGAGGCTAAACCCAAAGCTCCCGGATATGCATTATAGAGGCCTCCCGAATATGGCTCCTCTCCTTTGTCTTTATGTTGGAGTAGGAAGAGGTTGGATCGTAGTATGTGGTCGATAAGAAGGAACATAATCGGGGGAAGATGTCTCGGGAGAAATGATAGAAAATCTTTGTTGCATCTCTGAATGGAGCCATCTCGGGAGCGAGGGAGTGGGCTGACACATAATTAGTCGGGATTAGTTGGACAATTGGGAAGTTGAATCTGCAGTACGCAATGTCGGCGACTGATGTCCCTGCGGCCATTAATGGAGAAGTGGATGGCGATAGGATAGGGGACTCGCCTGAATGTCATAGTATGGTATAACTCAATGACCACTCGAGGGTAGAAAAACTAGTGCGGGGTCATAAAAGGCTCTAGGAATTACCGGCTTGCAAGCCTCGTGGAATCCTACGAGCTCGGGATTGTGGTAGCAAAAATTTGGAAAATCGTAACCTGTCTGGCATATTGTTTCCTGCATTCATGCAGTCCGTTTCATGATGGGCGATGACGGAAGAAAACGTGATGAAGCGGAGACAAATCGGGAAGTCATCGGTGTGGTCCTGAGCAATTGGGGAATGGGGCTCTTGGCACCTGGGGATGACTTCGCGGGCGGGTTTGGGCTAGTCTTTGGTGGGGCTCTCAGGGATGGTCGTGGGTGATGAAATGGAGGGTGTTTGACCAGCGTGTCGTACCTGCGAGACGAAGCGAGTAGGGCGGAGGCTGGAGAGTGGCGGCGAGTGTGTGGGAGTGCTCAGGAGAAGGCCTATGGCAGCGAGGCGGTGGCACTTGGCAGGGTGTAGCTCAAGTGGGAGGTGGAGAAGAGAAAGTGCGTGAGAGCTGAAGCTCTTGCATGTGAGTCTTGGCCATGCTTGGATTAGGGAAGAGATGGAGCAGGTGGAGAGGCTCTCTTCTTTAGGAAAGGGAATGAAATGAATTAAGAAAGGGGTTGGGGTTTATATAGTGGGATTATGGAAGGTGAATGGTTTAGTTAAATAGTGTCCATAAATGGGCACTAAAACCTTGATTAAAATTTGGGAAAATTTATGAGTAGGGTGTACGGCTTGAAGAGATCTGAGGAGCGAAGAGGCAAGATCTTTGAAGAGACGGCGGTTTGTAAAATTTAACGAACTCACGAAAATTTCAACACATAGCTACGGCTCTACCTTATATACTACAAATAGAATACAAATTATAGAATGCTCCCTTGATAATGTAGGGAAAAATTACAAAGAAAACTAAGCTAAAATTGAGTATGTAAGAGTACAAAAAAAAAAACTTAAACGGAGAAACAAAAATTCAACTAAAATTTAGGTGATTAGTCTGCACGAGAAACCACGCTTATGTCGTAACTTTTGGTTCCGGAATAAGGAGGATCTACACACTTATGCGCTGCAATTATACTACTTAGGGCTTTTGGCCTCTGCCCATGACCTTGAATATCTTTTGCTATCCTTGGAATTGGCCAAGTCTGCCCGATCCATTAGGATGAACTTGATGGATGATGAGATGGATCAGTCCATCTTGACTTGACTTGCGAGAATTTGTGGAGCCAGAATCGCCTAGCAGACTTGGTCCCCATGCTTGAAAGTTTTGCGTGCTATTATTTGATCATGCCATTTCTTCAATCTGTCTTTTTCAATTTTTGAGTTCAAGTAGGCATCATTTTGAAATTCTTCTAATTCATTGATGTCAAGGACCCTTTTTAGGTTAGCTCTTCCCAAATCTAGGTTCAGCTTTTTGATGGCCTACCATGCATTATATTCAATCTCCACAGGCAAGTGGCATGCCTTGCCATAAACCAGGCGATACGGTGACATTCGGAATGGTGCATTATTACATGTGCACAAGGAATCTGCTTGGCAGAGGATGAGTCTTTTACGGTAGGTTCACCACTTTCATCAATATGGTCTTGATTTCTCTTTGACTGTGACTCAACGACCACTAAATCAGGGGTGATGCAGGTGGCCGCATGCTTATTTCAATTTAGTCTGAAGGGTTTCAGAAAAGGGTTTGTTCTGAGAAGTGAGACACAAAGTCTTGATTATGGCCTTTGGGACTGTCTGGAGAAAATATTTTCTTTCTGCAATTTAGGCATTACCACAGTCTCTTTGTCTATAGTACAGCTTCAACTCATTTGGCACGCAATTGACTCATCAACTCTCTCCATCATGTATCATGAAATGAGGAAACTGACCAGTAAAGTCGATGCTGACATATGATAAATCTTCACTAAATTGGGTTTTAGGGGCATCATGTGGTGAGAGATCTTCCCTAGTTTTTGGCATTTCTTCGCGTGCGCCTCGTTGTGGGCATCCTTGAAAGAAGGCGATAGAACCCGAATTGAGCACGCCAGTGGTGATCTTTTGACCAAACTGACCTCACAGCCTGCATTCTCTGGTAGTATTTGAGTATTCCTTGTTGTTCTTCCTTAGGCACACATCTTCTGATATGGTCTTTAATAATTGAGATAAAGATGATTATTAATGATGAAATGAATCTTTGCAGAAAGAACTGCTTGTCACGTGCCTTCCGATCCCATTGTATTTCTTTTGTTGTAGAATTTAGGTAGGAAGGAGCATACCATGGGGCATTTTTCACAAGTAGCGAGACTCCATAGGGAAATATCACAATTGGAGGGTTTTGGTCATTTGTGTGCTGCTATGGTTGGTCGCGAGAGATGATCACGCAACAACATTTCTCCTGCCGCGTTTATCTTATGATATAGTTGAATTCACGGAGAGAAACCTCTCTTATTTGTATGGCATTTTCATGGAAGAGTGTGCCAGTGAGTATTACAGTGAAAACCCTGATGGCCCACCAAGTATGAAATTTATCAGTATAGGTTTAGCAGTTCTTTACGGTGGTGGCGCAGTTCCCTGCATTAGCCGTTAAGCGTTTGCCCATAAGTATACCACATATGGTTTCCCTTCTTCTCTTTGACCAAGAACTGCTCCAATGGCAAGATCACTCGCATCGCACATAACCTCAAAAGGTAATTGCCAGTTGGGGGCCCTTACTACTGGTGCAGTGGTCAAGTAGGTTTTGAGCTCATAGCTCCTTTGCTTGATCATCTAGAAAAATTTGCATCTTCTTCAACATGAAGGTTTAGTAATTTTGAGAAGTCATGATGAACCTCATAGAAGCTTGCATGTAATGGTGCCTTCTTGTTTTCACACATTTGTGGGAGAAGGAGTTTGGAAGTTACCTCAGTGCATAACATCTGACCTCAATTCCTAGTTGAATATGATGTATCATCTGAATTCTTGGTTGACCATAAAGTGTCACTTTTCCCAGTCGGCGCAGTTTTCCTCATTGCACATGCGAAACGGTTCCAGTTGATCAAGCATTCTTCAAACTCCTCCATCTTGTAATGTGGTAAGTATGTAGACCTGTATTACTCCACCAAATCACGAAGATCTGCTTGTGCATCTACGAATATCTTGAGGCATTTGCATAAGTAGAAAAGGGCATCCCCATAACAAAAGTCAATTAAACGGATGAGTGGTCTTTTCTTGGTCCTGCAAGTAATTCGATCTGGAAGTACCCTGAATAGACATCAAGTAGAAGGGGTGCCTAGAAATTCTCTAGAGGGTGATCATAAGGTAATGGGAAATTATCTTTCTTATGGCTGTTCATTTCATGCTAATCATTCCTTTTCCCCTCTGACACAGTAATGGGTGGTTGGCACCTCTTCTCCTTTTCTCATTATACATTAGATTACTAGATTTTTATATTTGTTACAGGTTTGGACTACTTTAGTCTTTATCGGATATAGAATTATATAATTTTAAGCTTGTAGCAATTTCAAAACACATGTAGCCACTTCCCCACATCTTGAAGGATTCAATCTTTTTGTGGCTACAGTTGTTGCCTTCTTCACTTTAAAATAGATGTGGTGGGTGCAAACCAAGGGCCCCAATTCTATCAAATCATAGATTTTCCACCCAATGCTTTGCTTGTTACTCCCAAGATGTAACATAAGCCCATTTTCCTATGAAGCATTGATGAGAGGATATAACAAGGACATTGCTCTTTTCTTTTAAATTACCTACTTTAATTCCATAAACAGGGGTTTGAAGGATCAACTTTTGAGGCTCATTGGTTCAACTACCTCAATCAGTAAAGGTAAATTCTTACTTTTTTCTCCATGGCCCCGTGTAAATTACCTGAGTCTTGGGGTTCTACAACTCTTAGGCACAATCGGATAATTCATCAATCGATGAAATCTTGCAATTGAAGGTTCATTGACCACTCCGAATAGTGTCAATTATGAAGCCTCCTCCCAGACCCTCTTCACCAGTTTGCATATGCTTTTTGCTCAAGTGGAAGATATTGAGTTCCAAAGTCATGTTCCCAAATGTAAGTTGCATAACTCCGTTTCAGAAATTAGTGATCGCATTGGAGGTGGTGAAGAATGGTCTTCCAAGGATTATAGGCACATAATTAGCTCCCCTTTGATTAATAGCTCATATCAGCAATAAAGTCTGGGGATAGTAGAGATTTGTCCACTTATGCTCCCGGCACATCCTCCCTTGATGCCCTTGAGTTTTCACGAGATCTATCTTCTAGGGACAAAGTGATGGAAGTGGGTTTCAATTCTCCCAAGCCTAGCTGTATGCATTGAATAAAGAAATGAGTTGGCACTACTTAAGTCTAGCAATGCCTTCTCTACCCCAGTTCTGTTCTTTATTGAGATGGTAGAATGACCCAGTGCTGTACTTCACTTTGGAGTCTTACATTGCATGATAGCGCTACTTTGTTAAATTGGCCACATTCTTTGTTCTTCTCTTCATTGTGCTGGGTCCTTTGAAATTTTATGGATTGGAACTCTTTGATCATGTCTAGCAGGGGGATGTTGACTTTCACCTGCCTTAGCACTTCTAGAATCTCAGCCTAGTTGATGGCCTTCTTTTTGCTTTTTAGTGATTGAGGAAAAGGTGGGGGTGTGCTCTTCTTCATTGCA
Organism: Tetrastigma voinierianum; assembly: GCA_016808115.1. Lineage (NCBI taxonomy): Eukaryota > Viridiplantae > Streptophyta > Magnoliopsida > Vitales > Vitaceae > Tetrastigma > Tetrastigma voinierianum. The sequence goes on from JAEQBH010008952.1 coordinate 102,573, forward strand.
TCTTCTTTAATCACAATTTTCTCTAGTTCGGCTTCCTTTTCCTATGTGCCTTCTTCTGCTGGTTTAGGGATTAGGTACTTTCAGCCTCCGCACCACTCCTCGAGGTGATTCTTGCTGACCCCGTCTATCACAGGAGGTGGTTCCTTGTGAGAGCTTAGTGCGTGCACTCCCTAGTAGGCTATGTTTGTAGAGGGCTTTTCTTTTTCTTGCACACCTTTACGGTTTGTCAGCCCGAGAAATCGAATCTGTAGGTGTCAAATTTTTGGGCGAAGATTAAATGAGTTCTTGATCTTTTGTTTAGTGTGCTTTCTAATGTGCTCCCGATCCTGCGGCTGGCTTGTGTAGCCGCCCTATCCGGGGTCTCGTTGTCTTTCGTCAACTTGCGAAACACATTGCATGTCGGGTGTCGGATATCACGCTCACATGTCTCTCCATATGTTAAGACCTCTTCTGTATAATTTTCTTACAAATAACCCCATTTCTTATAAATGTTATTCATAAATTTGATGTACAACTCTTATACACTTTTACATGCCAAAATATATTAAAATTAGGTGTTCTAATATATTTTACAAAATGTATCCAGGCCCTATGGCTAGCCCTGCCAGTGCTCTGACCTCGAAGGGCCTTGAGTCTTCTCGTGTACCGAGAAGGGTCCCACGGCCTTGGGGTGAGCAAAAACTTTAATAGTGATAATCTCCTCTGAGGTTACTCCCTGCCTAAGTGCTCATGCAGTGATTAAACCAACCCATACACATTCAGGTGAAAGTGTCCACATGAATGTCGTATGTCATGCATGAAAATAATGTCATGCCCATATCCCGAGTCACTCACCGACTCCTCGCGTACTATGCAGTCAATGACCATGTTTAGTAGTACGATGACTTTGATACTAAGCCCTTACTTGACTCACTGTTTTGTACGGTGCCAATGAACAACTAATCCCAGTCAATCCCGACTCTATCCACACAACTTCGAAGTCTCGTGATAGCCATAACCGTGTGTGTTCTTTTGGAGCAACGAGGCTTTCACCAGTGGGTCTCTTACACCAGCGAGAACTTCCAGGATCCTTAGCGGTCTCTGCCTGCAGAACTTTTAGATACACCACGAGGTCTCTTACACCCACAGACTTTTGGATACAGCGTGTCTCTCACCCATACGAACTTTTCGGATACACTACGGGTCTCTTACACCCACACAGACTTTTTTGATTTGTGGGTCTACTTTTATAAAAATTTTTCGGATACAACGTGGTCTCTCCATGCCAACACACATTAGCGCATTTAAATGGCTTTACACCCTCATGAGTCTTTGTGGACTTTGTCCCATTTTTGAGCTCACGGCCATTCTGACAATGGTGGATAAACAACACCGTACACTCCTGCTTTAGACTCCACCACGATGTACTCATGCATGAAATAGATGCCCAAAACATTTTCCTTCATGTTACATGCATATATGTATTGCTACATGCATGTTTTATCAACATATGGATATTATGATCATATATAGACTACTCCTCATGCACAATCCATGTTAGCCATCATCTGACATACATTAACATGTCTCACATTCTGCATGTTATTAAATGTCTGACAATAACACACAGCAGTTACAATCTTGGATACATCAATGAGGTACCACAACCCCTTCACAATGAATCAGTTTTGGTTCTAATCATCCTGGCGCACCTAAAAAACCATAATAAAACCTAGAAACTTTTAGTTTCGATTAAATGACCACAGTCTTGTTTGTGTGAAAGCTAGTCATGAAATCCTCATCAGCCGGTCCCAAGTTTTGGAACTAAACCCTATGGCCTCTCTGGCCTCCCATGACAGCCATACCATTTTAAAGCCTTTGAAGCCAAAAAACTAAGCGAGGAAGATCCCTACCCGATACAATGAAACGACATGCCATCTGTGGTAACATGCAACCCCGATTATTTACATTGGCCTGACCAAGCAAATTTCACACTTGGTACAGCTTATGGTTTCATAAGGTTTATGATCATCCATAATCTCCATAAGAACATGGATATAATTTTGACTCATTGATTTGTGGTCCAACTTTAAAAACGAGGGTTGAGACGAAGAAGTTATGACCTTAGAAGTTGGAATTCTTACATATAGTATTCACGACCCTTCCGGTGACCTACTGTTTGTCTGGCCGACCTACTGAATGTGACCCAACACCCACACCATCTACAGCAGGAGCTGTTGGTCTTGACTCAATGGAGCATTCTCGGTCAAACACCTAAAACGGAGTTCAGACAAAGAAGTTATGACCTTCTGAAGTTGGAGGTCACACATGAGTAACCCGCCCTTCCCGAGCTGACCTACCCTACCTGTCCTGGCCGACCTGCCCTAGCCGGCCAGCCCTAGCATCCACTACCATCCACAGGAACATGTATAGAATCTTGACTCAATGGGCATTCCATTGAGTCTAAGAACACCGAAAACGGAGTTTGGACAAAGAAGTTATGACCTTCCGAAGTTGGAGGTCACACATGAGTAACCGACCCTTCCCAAGCGACCTACCGGGCTTTGTCTGGTAGGCTTGACTATCCGGCCCGGTCAACTCAAATACCATACCGGAAGCCCACATGTCTCCATGGTCGAACACCCAGCGAACCGGACAAGGTGCTGGCCTTCAGGTGGTCACGTGATCAAACAGTGATGTTTTGACTTATTGTTGTTGACATTTGGCCGAGAGAGCTGAGTTGATGTTTGATCTCACATACTACCCTCCACAGGAACATATCTGGAATCTTGACTCAATTTTCTTTCAATAGAGTCCAAGAACACCCAAAACGGAGTTCGGACGAAGAAGTTATGACCTTAAATTTGGGTCTGCGTAGTCAAACAGTAGTGACTTTGACAGAGGGGCCTGACTGACTGGCGAGCTCAGATGACCTGGTTGAGCTCACCTAATGACCTACACAGGAAGGTATCTAGAATCATGACTCAATTTTCTTTCCATAGAGTCAGAACACTGAGCGGAGTTAGGGTGAAGAAGTTATAGCACACAGAGTTGGAGGTCACGTGAGTCAGCCAGTGAGTGGCTGGCCTTGTGAGGCCCGAGGCTGACCTGGCCAATCCCAGGCTGACCTAGCTGGGCTCACCTACTGCCCTCTATGGCTGTCGGTGTGACTCAATGGGCTTTCAAGTCCTAAGAACACCGAAATGGAGTTCGGACGAGAAGAAGTTATGACATGGGGTTGAGTCACACGTAGTCAAACCAGGTGACTTGACTTGGCGGGGCGACCCATTTGGCCTAGCTGAGCTGACTGGTGACTCACCCTCGCGATACAACCTCGACCTCCGGTGACCTCAGGTGACCTCTCTGGCTGACCTCTTCAGATTAGACTATTCAGGGTAAAAAGACCATAACTTGGTCTAAAGAGGTCCGAATTGAGAAATTCAAAAGCCTAACATCAAATTCACTGATGTGGCTACAATTTACCAGAAGGACACACTACCAAATTTCCCATATTTCCTATCCAAAAATCAGTTCTAAGGTCCGGTTAATGTATACTACCACACTATGGTAGCTTCCCATGGTTCAAAATACAACCAAACATTCCCCTTTGGGCAAGACAACCACCACACAACCCTTAGGGTGAAAATATAAAAGTAGGGAAGACCTACCTCTTGGAGTTTGTCGAAACTCCCCGATTCAGGTCTCGCGTAGCTCTTTGTCCACGAGGAAAGACTTTCTCTTCAACTTGTAGGAAGCCAGATGTGGTCAGTCGTCAAAAAATCAGAGAGAAGGTAGAGAGCTTCTCTCTACAACTCTTCTCTCAAATCTGGTTTCCTTTCTCTCTCCTTTTTCCTCTCTCCCAGTGGTTGGGGAGAAGATAGAAGATCAGTGGGGATGTCACTACCAGTGCAAGCGTAGATCTAATTCAAAGTGGCTCCTTGGATTATATGCTGTATCCGTCTCTTCTGGGTCACTTGAGCTATTTGTTTGACTAGCTCCACTTGACACATTCTGTCTTGAGCCATCAAATGAGCAAGTGTCTCGCTACTCATGGTGCCTCGAAAAACATGGAAATTACATTGTCTCGAGTCGATGAGTCGTGGTAGCTAGATTTCTCGAAAATATTCTTTGAATTGAAGTCCATTTTGTCATAAAGTTAAATTTTGAATTTTGATCAATTACAGTTTTACCTTTATCAGAAAATTTGGATTTTCGAGGTTTCATGACTTGAGTATTTCTTGCCATTTGTTCTTCAGCGCCACCACTTATGCTTAAATTCATTATAGCTTGCTCAATCAGAGATGAGAATGGTGGTGGTTATGGTTGAGATAAAGAATCACACTACTCCTATGCACCAGGGGGTACATATGCTGGAGGCTTTGGTTTCTAGGAGAGGTTAGGATGGTTCCTCCAATTGGGATTATATGTGTTGTTGTATGGGGCATTTGTTGGTGGCTTGTATTATCCCACAACATTGGCTTGTTCAGTCATCATATCCCTCAGCCTGCAGAAGAATAGTTGGGCGTACTCCTTGGTGCCTTTCAGTGAAGTGTTAAATGAAGCATGGTGTGGTTGAGCGTGGGTGTTCCCCGACTACTGCTCTACTTCCGTGTTGATTTCTGCATTCTATTCACGACCTTCTAGCTAAGGGTGGATAGCTTCCTTTCATTTCCATGTCTCGGGGTAGTACATGCCTCCGCTGAGTTGGTTGTAGGTCGTTTTCTACGCCTCCCTTGGGTTGGGTTCATTCACAAGCCTTGAATGTTTTGCCACATAGTTAGGAAGTCCATGAAGCTGTACGGGTTTTTACTTAGGAAGTCTCCTCCACACATAGTTTCAATAATTCTTGTAACGGGGACGTTAGCATCGTAAAAATGGTTGACTAACAACCGTGTCAAGCTCATGGTGAGGAGTAAGCACCAATAGTTTCCAAATACCTTTCCCAGCGGATAAATTTCTCATTTTCTTAGGCTACAAAAAGTGTAAATACTTTTAGGCCCGGTAGTTCCTGTGTGAGGAGAAAAATTTTCTTCAAGAACTCAGCCTGCATTTCTGTCCAATTTCGGATGGTCCTTAGCCTTAGAGAGTTGAGCCAAAATTTGGCCTTGTCCTTCAGAGTCAGAGGAAAAAATTTCATCCTCATTAGATCTAGGTGGATAGCATCTTCCTTGAAGGTATTGAAGACTTCCTCAAAATCCCGGATATGTGTAGATGGGTTCTCACTCTCCATACCATGGAAGGTGGGAAGTAGAGGCAGAATGTAGGGTCTGACAATCATGTCCTCTATTGGAGGTACAATACATGAGGGTGCACTCTTATGGGTGATGGCAATAGTCCCTCGTGGACATGCTGCATTGGGTTCCTCATGCCAATGTTGACTCTCTGGATTCCTCGGGTGGAGGCTCTATCTGGTCATTGTTCAAGCTCACTTCACAGCTTTGTTCCTGTGGGGCACTAATTCTTACTAATACTGCAATGTTCCTATCTTAGCTGAATTAATAATCTGTAAAAAGCAAACACTAACTCTGTGAAAGCAGCCGTAACTCACACGAAAAGTTCTTTGTATTCAGATAAAAGAAAGAAATTAACATATGGACAATACAAAATTGAATCAACCTAATAGTGGCGCTAAGAGAAATAAAAAGTAAAGACAAAGAAATGAAGAAGTTCCTGATAGCAGTGATGTGGATCACAAGTTGACAACTTCATCACTTGCGCTGGGCATAATCTGACAATGGCCCCATTTGGATTAGGTATTGCCGTTAGGATATCTTTAAAGTCAACAAAATTTTATAAGCCTAAACCTTTTCTTTGCTTGAGTAGCATAGCTACGTAGTATAGTGGCTCTAGGGTCAAGCTTATAGGGATAGGTTTTCTTCGGTGTAATGACTTACAAATTAAGGCCCAAATGGTGAATTTAATTTGGATTTTAAGGTTTTGTATGTATAATTGAGGTTTGATAATTTTCAAGCGGAAATAGTGAAGAAAAATATAAAAGAACTCCTTGAAGCATCGGGCCCTTAAGGTTTGAAATCCTAAAGGTGGCGGCGAAGAAGTCCTCGGGTCCCTTTCACCAAAGATTTGGGAGAATGACCTATAGATGTTTTCTTGAACGGATCTTCATTTGACACTAAAAAACTAAACTAATAATTTTCCTTGCTTTTGAGATATAGCATTTTATTGGACATAAATGCTCCCATACAATTAAAATTCATCTCCTTTGCCTACCTTGCAATATAAATATATGGCAGCTTCAATGAATCTCGTGGATCTAGCAATAAGCATCCATTGAACCACGTTACCGTACTAGTCGATGAGAGGCACATCGAGGATTTAAACTACAGAGTGAAGAGATAGAAACAAATGGAAAAAATGCTTTGCGTTAAAGCAAAGAGAACCAGCAGTTTACCTCAGATTCAAAGCCTAGTAGCCCTCCTCTTCAAGGATAAAGGGGGTTTAGCCAACCATCCTCTGAGTTGTCATATTCAAGGGGTGTTTGACAGGCGAGAAAATGAGAGAAAATGGGAAAATGAGAAAAGGAAAACGCTTGGGGAAAACTCACACTTGAGGCTCTTTGTATTAAATGCATAATGGAAAAGTTTCTTTTACAGTGAGTACACATGGGCTTATATAACTCCCCAAATCAAGCAGGAAATTACCTAAATACATGGAATACCACTGTTAGCTAGAAGAAGGTATTTTAAGGAAAAATCACAAAAAGGTCAAAGGGTGATTGGGCTGCTAGAAATTTGCAAACGGGTTACTTGTGAAAATTATGACCTACAAAATTCAGAGGTTGCGAAATTTTTATAACCCCTCAAATCTGATGGCCCAATTTCTTACATTGTGCTCCTCTTTCCTCCCAGTTTCTGATGCACCAATCTTGAGTTCAACTTGGATTCTTCGTGCTTGAGTTGACTCAATAATTTTGGCGAGTTTAGCTTGCAAGAACTACAAAAATAGTCCACAAATGCTATCATTAGTATAAATTTGGGACCTTAATATGAAAATGCGGGTTAATTAGGTTGATTAGTACATAAAAGTGCTCAAAACCTCCGATAAATAAGAATTCTGAAAATAATATATTTGGGCACTAATCAATGGGTTCCAAATGAAATTGTCCAAAATTTTGACAACCTACAGTATTCCATCTCAATGCTCACCAATCAGCAACAAGTGTAGGAAAAGGGAAATTTTCCTTCACAAACCCAACAGAATCCTAAGGGAATCCACCATGTAGCTAGTACTAGTGAAGTTGCTCCTAAGATGGATGAGGTGAAAGCCATTATCACTTTGAGAAATGGTAAAAAGATTGACCAATCAATGCCTAAACCACTTGATGAAGCTAAAGAAAGATAAGATGAGGAGCCTGAAAAAATACTGATTAAAGAGTATATGATGAAAAGAGCTGCCTCCACTTCTCCAGTAGCGGCGAGGAATTTGAAAAACCCGACTGAAATTTTGATGTGTTGAGCGGTGAAATTTAATATCCCTCTTCTAGACATGATCAGCGAGGTCCCGACATATGCAAATTTCTCGAGCCTATGTCTTTGTAAAGAAAAGGGCCGAATGTGGAATAAAATAAGTTTCTTAACAAAACAGGTGAGCTCAATCATCCAATGCAAGACCCCAGTGAAATATGAAGATCCAGGATCTCCATTTTGAAGAGTGAACATTGGGAACTTGTGCAGAAAGGGCATTATTAGATTTGACTGATGTCATTATTTACCTTACTCAATCTAAACGATTGGGGCTGAGAGGTTGAAGCCCACACCATCACCTTGTCTTTGTGAACAAATTAGTAAAAATTATAAAAGGATAGTGAAGATGTTTTGGTGAGTGGATAAATTCTATTATCTGTGGAACTCAGTGTTCTTGATCTGCAGAGCTAATAGTGGCTGTACAAGACCAATTATGTGCTCTCTGCACTTGGGGAAGCCATTCTTGACTCTATAAGAATTCACCATCAGCTATGAATGAGTCATGCGACTACGTTGACAATACTATAATAACTGACTGACATTTCATAGCAGTGGCCTGAACCTGGAGGAGTTTGCTGATTGGCACAAGTGAGGGAGAACATTGTGCTTAGGACAAGAGGAGCTGATGGAGAGTATGGGGTTTGATGAAGTGTTGCCCCGATCACTCCGGCACCTGAGAAATGAGCTTGAAAAAATGGGTTGAGTGGCTCGGTCTCCCCACAGGAACTACGAGTCCGCTCCATTTTCTTTTGGTTTTATTTTATTTTACATTTGCTACTCATTTTTTTCTTCTCTTTAGATTTTCTCTAATTTTAAGTTAATCTTTATTTATAGCTCATATTTCATTTTCCTGCTTTTTATTTGATCTTTAGATTTCATTTGCGAGGTTTTGTATTATTCTGACGGGGAGGTCTAGAGGATTGCTTTACAGACATGGCAAATTCGCGCTATGAAATTTCGCAAACCTTGCGAAATTTTGTAGAGCCAGCAGTTTTCGCAGCAAATTTCACAGTGCGAAATTTCGTAGCGAATTTTCCCAAGGCAAGCGATTTAATATTTCTTGAAAATTCCTTGAACATTGCTGAAATTTCACGACCCTATTCATTTTGGCCATAACTTTTTCACACGAACTTCAATTTGGGTCATCTTCATCTCATTGGAAAGCTTAGAGAGTGTAGAATCTAGATATAGCTAGAAAGAACACTTTAGAACTTACAATCAAGACGTAATTTTCAAAATTCTCCAATTGGTCACTTTTGACCTCTCTTCTTCCTTCAACTACCAAGAGTCATAACTTGATCATTTGAAGCCCAAATGGAGTGAATAAGGTCTCTTTGGAAAGCCTAAGAAGTCCCCTATCCATCCATATACATATTGTAGCCATTTTTCTTCAAATACAATAGCCCCACCAGTTGATGATCCTCCAACTACTACCCAGACTAAGGCTATTCCACCTCCTATAGATGCTTAATAACTACTATTTTTATCTTTTTGTTATCCATGCTTGTATCATGATCATATTTTGTGCTATTCATATTTTGGTTTAACAGTTTTCATCTCTTTTGTTTCTTGTTTCATGTGGTTCCTCCTCTCAACAACCAGCTACAATTCACCAAGGAGGTATCACTTCCTCCCTCAAATTTCCATTCCATAACCACATTGAGAGACGATATGAGGTCGGTTGGGGAGAGTTAAGCCAGTGTTCTTTATGTTTTGATCAAGTCTGTTTAAATAGTGGAATGGCTTGCTAGTTTTTATTGTATAATACATGTTTCGTTTGTACATGTTTTTAGTTCTCGGTTCTTATTTTTCCCATCGGTCTCGAAGGGTACATAATTCTCGACTTGTAATGGGAGAAGTGAATCCTTGCCCTCAATTCTCTTGATTTTAGAGTGGTTTATGCTTATGAGTTGACAACTATTGAAACTCTTCTTGTCTTTAACCTTTCTTCTTCCACTTTAAGCTGTCCACACCTTTGTGCACATTAGTTTCCCGATGATAAGATGACAAAGCGCCTTGCCTCTAAACTTTGCAAAAGTGAAGCCTGTGGCTGACCACCTTTAATAGGTTGGGAACCCTAAAAAGACCAATGAGTCTTCAAAAAAAAAAAAAAAAAGTTGTGACACTTTGCCTTGAAACCCAAGCATGGTCCGAGGGGTATATGGTGAAAGTTTTTAAAAAACTGATACCTAAACCAAGCCCCAGTTGGAGTCCATAGACTTTGTTGCTAGTTACACGGGTGGATAGGTGGAGTTTAGCAAATTGTAGGTGCTAAAGTCTCGAGCTCATTAAAATTCCGGGGTAAAACCTAAAGAGTTAGTGGTTGAGAGATCCATATGACTTGATGCCCTAAACCTTAATTGGTTGGGAGTCATTAGTGGACCCCACCACATGGGCGATTCTAAATTCGATTCCCTCGGCATTGCACCTATGGCTTACAAAGAAGTTGTGAAATAAAAGTGGGTCCTGATCTATTGAGGTTAGTTAGTCTGCTAGGTATAGAAAAGAGCTAAGTTAAAGGGAGAGAACAGTTTGGCAGACTATGTTTGAAAACTAATCAAGTTAACACTAAGGTTTTTGTGGAAGGTTTCAAGTTGGTTCTCTAGGAGTTGACACTGTTTTGATACTTGAATTTTCATAGCACACACTCCCCTTGAAATAGTCATTAGGCAGTATCTTGATGACTTTTGCTGCAGGTTGGGTTTTATCACTTTAGTGATTTTGAAAACCATTTTTTGTATAGATATATATATATATATATATATATATATATATATATATATATATATATATATATATATATATATATATATATATATATATATATATATATATATATTTCATCTTACTTTTGATTTCTTTATTCTTCCTTCATTGCTAGGGACTAACAGTAATAGCACAGTTGAAATTATTACTTTACGACAATTTACTTCATATAACTTGCTGGTTTTGGTATTTTGGTAATGTCAGCCTAATTAACCGATTGGCATGTTCAGGACCACAAACATACTCTTGATCAAATTTTGTGCATAACATTTATTTTCATCCATATATATAATATTAAAGTTTAGGGTTCATACCAACATGAAAATCGATTAGAATTAAAAACTTTAGTATAGAAAGGCGATAGCGCTTAATTTGAAAGTTTAAATTGGCCTTCCCTATTATTTCTGAAATTATGAGTTTTTCAGCTGCCAATTCTGCCATCCTGGTAACCTTGTACAACCTCCTTTGTTTCTCTAATTTATTACTATGTAATACTCATTGGAAACATTTGGTTTGAAGTAATTATATTGTGATATGGAGTTAGCTATGAGACTTTATTATGAAGCTTTTTATTATTTATTTTTTTTTGTTTTTGGGCTTGATGGAAGCTCAGTTTCTTTAGTTCTCTCGTTTTCATATGAAAAACTTTTCTTAAAGTAACTCAAAGGATGGTGGCTGAAGCCCTTCTCATGTTTGAAGGCTAGAGACAGGGTGGGGATCTCAGGTAGCTGGGGTTTCCATGCTTTTCACACAATGTTCACTATCTCGTTCCTCTCTTCAACTTTAGGTTTGTCATGATCACCTTGAATGATTGATGTTGTCTTCAAAAGGCTGTTGTTACTTGTGTTTGATCGATGATATTAGTTGATTCATCATTTATAGAAGCCATTGGAAGTGGTGAAGACTTATGTTTTATGGCGAGAACAAATGTAATAATGATTAATTTTCAAAAGTTTATGAGTGGTTTTATATTTAATGAAGATCAGTTGGGAGATATTTATAGGTCATTCTCCCCAGCGAGAAGAATAAAGACAGGAAACCCCTACGTTTACCTAAAAGAACTAAATCACTAGTGCTGACACTTCAAGGGACCTTTTTCCACCTTCTAATTAATTTATTTAGTTAACCAACATTAAAATCCTCTTTTATCCAACCCCATTATCGATAAACCACGGTATAAGTCTATCATTTTCATGAAGAAGGCATACGTGGGCGATCCTAAATTGCCATACTATATTAACAATCTTTATGAAAGTAAAGGAGTATTAGGTATAAATTTTGTTGATTTAGAATACCCTAAGACTCTGAATCGATTGTGGATCCCCAAAATTTGACCCAAATTGGTCTCTTTGTTACCGCGTTTCTTAGTTCATCTTGACAAAGGTTTTCTAAAATCTTTAATCATTTGCCTGCATTGTAGCTTCTTGTTTTATGTCGCGACCTGTTCTTTGGGCTTGCTCTTTGATTGTGTTACGACATACTTTGATAATGTCGTGACATAGATTTTATTCAACAGTCTTGTTATTGTCGTGATAGGAATGCCTTGTGTCACGACACCCAACCTATTTGTAACCAACTTCTCATGTCCTTGTCCTTTTGGATTCTGTCATGGCATTCTTTTCCTTGTCACGACAAACATTTCCCTTTTTCACTTGTCAATTCTATCGTGACAAAGTTTTCTCTGTCGCGACAAGAACTCTTTAAGTTCTTAGTAATTTCTATTGTGACAGGAAACTCCTTGGTCGCGACAAAATTTTCTTTTCTAATTTCTCTAGCTTGTTGAACTGTGTGTTGTGACATAGAGTTATTTGTTGCGACATAATTGCCTTAATTTATTCTCGATTCTTCTTGATTTCTGCCATGACCTAATTTTTATATCCGACATAATTTTATAGCTTTTATTGTCACGTCACTTCTTTGTCCCGACACAAGTTTTGCGTTCAACTCTTGATCATGTGACAACAATAATTTCTTTATCGTCATTCTTAACTGTGTTGTCTTGACTTTTGTCCGCGATAGGGAGATTACCTCCTTCATGTTTTGGTTGTCGCAACATAAATAATCTTTGTTGCAACACATATCTTGTTGCTCTTGGTTGTGAATTTTGAATGTTATGTCGCGACAGGATTTTCTTTGTTGAGACAACAATTCTTTCTTGAGCTAGCTTGATGCTAAAAACTTTGTTGCAACATAAAAACACTTTTCTCAGTTGACTTGTGTTGTAATCTAAGCAATTTCTGTCGCGACCTAATTGTCTTTTGTCGCGACAGAGTTCATCTATTAGTCTTTAGCTTTTTATGTTGTGACATAAATTATATTATCGCGACACAGCTTCTTTGCTCTCTACTTTGTCGTGGTTATTGGCGGTGAAGTTATCCTGACGGTTCCTCGCAATCTTCTTGATAATTTCATATGAGAAAAAAACTTTCTTTGTCAAAAATTTCTCTTCGACCGATGAGTTATCTGCGAGCTTTGTTGCGAGTACTGCGACATAGTTCATGATGCGGTTGATTTTGTGTACAAAACTTATGTCGTGACAAAGACTACTGCATTTTCCACATTTTTTTTACTTATTTTCTGCTTGTTTTCTTCTTCTTTTTTTCAATAACACAAGAAACATCAAAGTTGATGAATATTCCCATAATTTGACATAAAATAGATCTAAAATTGTTAAAAACATATCGAAAAATGGATTAAAAATAAAGATGAGTTTAAGACTCATCAATAGTCTTGACACATCTTATATGATTTCCAAACTCTTTGTTCAGTCACACAGTGTTTTGTGATTGGAGCTATAACAAATCAAATTTATATTCACTGCCGTCTTGAGACAACAGAGGCATCAAATTCAAACTTTGCATCATTCTCCAGAAATCTGCATAGTGGTCTAGAAATTTTTGAGAAGTCTTTGATAAATCTTCTGTAAAATCCAGCATGTCCCAAAAAACTTCTAATTCCCTTATTTGTGTTAGGTAGCATTAGGTTTCTAATCACGAAACAAGCTTAGTCGAACTGTGTGCAAAATTTTATGCCCCGAACCAATTCCTTTTGTTACCATGAAATGAAATTTTTCCCAATTCGGAGCTAAATTCTTGTCTTGGCACCTTTGAAGTACAATCTCTAAATTTTTCAAGCAATGCTCAAAACTAGATCCATATACTGAGAAGTCATCCATAAAAATTTCCGCAGCCTGCTTCACTTCAGGCTCATTAGTATGGACATCTTATACACCTTTGGAAGGTAGGGCATTACATACTCTAAATGGCATCCTTCAAAAGCAAAGGTGCCATAAGGACATCTTAAAAATTGTCAGCTATCCCTGGTCTGGGGCTGCAGATTGATTATAACTAGAATATCCATCGAAAACGAATGCGAGGTATCATTGACACATGCGGCATTTGATCAATAAAGATAAGGATAAATGTGAACTGCGGTTGTGCATTGTTTAATTTTACGTAATCAATGCACACCCTCCATCTTGCCACAATTCTTGTTGGAATCAGTTCATTTTTCTCATTTCTAATATTGTTAATCTGGCTTTTTAGGAACCGTGAAGCTATGGGGCTCACTAAGAAAATTTGTATGAAGTGTATAGATAATCTCCATTAAACAGGCTTTGCCACCTCATTTCTAACAACTTCTTTCATCAATGGGTTTAGTCTTCTTTGATGTTCAATTGATGTTTTTGCATTCTCCTCCAAGAGGATTTTATGCATGCAAATTGAAGGACCGATCCCTTTCAAGTTTTCTATTGACCAAGCTATTTATTCATATATTTTATGAGAATTTGTAGCAGTTTGCTCTTTTTTGTACGTCAAATCAGCACTTCATGATCACTTTGGTTTTGTTTTTCGATCTGAGAAAGAATACTTTACCATAGATGTTGATGTTCTTTCAAAAATTAGCCCCTCATAACTTTTTTTTTTCTTCTCCTTGTACCTTCTCTCACTGCTTTTTGATTTTTCTGTTTTACCTTCATTTAAATTGAATATTGTTTCTTTAAATTCAAAACTGGAGTTCAGAAATTCAACATCAAAATCCTCAATATACTAGAACCTCTTCTCAATCTCATTGATAGAATTCTAAAACTTACAATTATAATTCAATTCAGGACTGATGGAAAAAATTGTTCTACAATCATACATTCAGCATTGTCACAATCAGATTGTTTCAGGCTTTGATTCAGACTGAAATGTAGTGCTTCATCTCCCACTCTAAGAATGAGTTCTCCCTTCTTAACATCTATCAAGGTAGCTCCTATGTCCAGGAAAGGCTTTCCAAGTAATAGTGGGACTTGTGTGTCTTCTTCCATGTCCATTACTACAAATTCCATAGAGAAAATAAATTTTCCCACCTTGATGAGTACATCTTCAAGGACTCCCTCTAGTTGAGCCATAGTCCTATCTGCCATCTGTAGGGTCATAGCTATAGGAGTAAGCTCCCCTAAACTCAGTCTCTTCACTACATATAGTGGCATCAGTTGATCTTGCAGATCACATAAAGCCTTTGAGATTCAAAATTCCTATGGTGCGGAGGATGGTGAAAGTGCCCGAGGATCTGCATCTTCAAGAAAATTGCTTAATCACTATTGTAGGTGGTTGTCAAGCTCATCCTCCTTCAACAAATCTCACTCTTGATTAGTGCCCAAAAGTGCTATTTTGAGCCCTATTCAGGAATGAGTTTACTAATCTTTCTTTTAATCATATGGTCAAACGATTGGCATGGGGTCACTTAGTACCAACGATCCCATTTCGAGTTTGTTTTGATGATAATTTGCGAAGGTTTTATGAACCTCGACCAATAATTTCAAGTTTGATGTCAAGATTGGTCTTTGAATCTTTGAGGATTCACGATGGTTTCATCAGCAAAATGAAGAAATGTGAAGTGGAATTGATGAAAGGATGATCTGGTGACCAGTGGGGAGGAAACAGTTTATTGTGCATTTGCGAAAATTTTCTTTGGAATTGCGAAAATTTATGATCATGGCGAGCCCATAATCCTAGCTTGCAAATTTTATACCAAAATTTTCGCTAAGCTAGTGGGGAATTTAAGCTAGCCTAGCGAGAATTAATGTTCATAAGCGAGAAGAATTTTGATTTTGCTATCTCTTGTGATTTTAAGCTAGGCTAGCGAAGATTTCACTAACATGAAATTTTAAATATGTAGCTAAATTCTACATAAGCGAAATTCTTTGCCCAATGATTTTGATGTTTTTATTCCAACGACCACGTTTTGATTAATTACCATTTTGTCCCTATTGTAATTTCATATTTTAGGCCTTTTTTGTCATTTCACATTGGGATTGGCTATATAAGCTCCCTACAACTTTGTAACCTAATTTTTCATTTATGCAGGTTTCCCTCGACTTTTCATTTTGGTTTTATTTTTCTTATATATGCTCTCTCTTTTCTCGGCTGCAAACACATCCCTTGAGGATGACAACTCAAGGGATGCTTGGCTAAACCTCAGAAGCCTTAAGAGGAGGGTTGCTAACAGTTTTAGGGGCTCTTTGCCGGGTTGTCCTCATGCTTTAAACTAATCTGAATCTTGCATTTATGGCTCCAAACTTAAGCCTTAGGGTTAATGCTATTTAATGTGGTTTCCCTTTGGTCAATACTTTGTCATGCTTTGGGTTCGATGCATTCTTAATGGTAGATGCAACGATATCCTTTAGATGTCATTCTGAGCCATTGAAATGAGGTTAAATGCTAGGGTTTTAATATTGGGACATTGAATGCTTAGTACGATTGGACTCAAAATGGAGTAGTTCAGTTCAGTTTATAGCTAAACAAAGATCTGATTTTGGATTTGACTATATGTCATTTCCCTAATGAGGAAATAACTTGGGGACACCTTAATAACTTATTTTATCAAGCTAGTGACCCAAGCTAAGGTTACCATTTCTTTGGTTAAGCTATTTGAGTTGAACAACCAACTCCTGTTTTTAACGATCCAAAATCAAACACAAAGTCTCACCAGTACCAAACATTAATGCCAATTAGTGGGATGAAACCCCGTCCGTGTTCGACCTAGACCGCTATCTGGTAGCTTGACTACGACCGTGGGAGAACATAAGGAAACAAATTTTGTTGATTCGATCACTTACTACCCGTGTACGAATCAAATGGCGCGTTGCGGGGATAGTTCCAAACTCGAATGATGAGTTGAGAATGTGCATGTCCATTACAAGTGTTGGTGACCTTTGATCCTTGCAATTTAGTGTGCGAGGCGCAAGTTTCTTCACTTGGCGATTCTTGCCTTGTTTTCTATTTTTCGTCAGTTTTTGTTTTGGCTAACACTGACCTTTTGGCAAGCTTTGTTTGTGTTCTTTGTTTGTTTTCATATTGTACTTTCTGGTGTTTATGCGTATGCTTGGGACGGAAAGGGATATCGGAAGTAGATTGCAAGAGTGAGTGCACCAGACAGCAAAGGCTGTGAAATCGGTTATTGCATTGACCAAATGGATCCTACGAGGAACGGCAAAGTCTGACAAAGCACCCCTGTGAATCAACTGACATCACAGTGGTGGGGGATCTGTCGCCCTCTATAGATTATTACATCTTCCTGCATCATACACTCCTGCTAAGGATATAGCGATTGAGACCCTACCTAGTAACCCACAACTTCCCACATTTCTGTGGTATGGAGAATGAAAATACATATTCACACATACGGGATTTTGAGAAGTATGCCTTAACTTTGGGAGGGTATATGGAAGTATGGATTTGCTCGACTGAAAGCATTCCCACGACCTTTGAAAGATAAAGGCCAAAATATAGCTCAATTCAGTTGGAGCCCCAGGATGTCAATAGTGGGCGAACTCAATGAGTTTTGAAGAGTTCTTCAGCTGACAAAGACCAACAGGTTTGAAAACGGATCTACTTTCGACCTTTGATAATGAAGTTTTGTCGCGTGAGGAAAGATTATTGGAGCCATCAATGTGCCCACCATGGTTTTGGTACATGGATGCTAGTGAATCATTTTTATGATGGTATGTCTCGCCATAAGTAACTCTCTTGAAGCTATGCATGTGGAGTGACTTTTGAGCAAACACCAGGATGAGGCCATGGACTTTTTGAACTATGTGGCGAAACCTCCAAAACATGGGATAGACTAGATCAAGGGAAGTGAAGATCATAAGGCAGCTAAACCTGGAGAGGGCATTTACTTTAAGACCTCTGAGGTGAAAATAGCCCGGCCACTTTGACTCGAAAGTTGGAAGTTTGACGAAGCACGGCCTGAAATCTGCGATGGCGAGTTACACGTCTCAATCATCTGTTTAGTTATGGAACAATAAGTCTCCCTAAGAGCAACGTCAAGAAGAATGTTATGTCTGATCCAAATAAGCCACCCACAAATGCTCCATATAGCGCGCCTATCCTTCTATTGGGAAGTCATCGTTTCATCGCAGGCCAAGGCACATATCTACAGAGCCTGGCCAACGGTTTGGCTCCCTTCCGCTTCGCCTGACAACCGCCTCCACCTTCTTCTCCTATTGAGCCGAGCAATGCTGAATTTTAATGCATTGGTAGCAGTTTGTAGAAGAAGGTGTTGAATGTTCGGACTAATCCAATTGAAGCGGTCGAAGCTGCTCAATGACAAAGCCCGGACGGTGTGCGCTCTGGATTTTGAGGTTGTCAACAGCTGACAAGTTAGAAAAATTCTTCCGGTCTGCAATAACATCGAAGGGTGCTGTTAAATATTTCGACAATGATCAGTAAATTGATGAAATTAAAGTGGTAATGGCTTTTAAGCGTTCGTGAGACTAACGAGTTCTGACTCTGGCAATCGGCTCGCGGTAGCTGATCCTGCGAAGAACGGTCAGCAGGAAAGAAGGGTAAAGACGATTATTGCCCTTCCCGTTTCCACGGGCTCAGAAAAATTATTATGACGGGGAATAACGCTGGAAGTTTCAGTAGTGAAAGTTAACATTACTCTCCTTGACATGATCCAAACAAGTCCCGCTTATGCGAAATTCTTGAAGGACTTATTGCACGGTAAAGGTCTCGTGCAACAAAGGCCTTTAACCGAGCAGTGATTTATCGTTAGGTGCAAGACTCGGTGAAAATCGCAAAGGTCAGGAGTGTCTCTGATCTGTTAATGTTGAAACGTCAGTGAAGAACCTTCATTATTTGGGAGCCTAAGTTGGCCTTTTGTGCGTATTCCATGGCACAGCAACGGTTTTGAGAAGGCTTTGAGAGCCCGTACCATCACCAACATCTTTGCGGGTGGTCTGTTAAATCTGGGAGGACATTGGGGATGTTTTAATCTAGTGGACGTTTAATCAGTGGATTTTGTCGTACTTGACCTGATAGGTTCTTGATGAAAGATTAATCATTGCCTTATCATTATTGGAGACCATTCAGCTACTTGATGCTATATCAAATGCGGAATGGGAGTTGCAACTCCATTGGGAATATGACCATTGAACTCAATATCTTTTTCATTTAGTAAAGGCATGTCCTCAGTCTATTGTGAAAGTCTATATAATATAGATGCAATTCTTGAGCAAACCAATGGCGGCAGTGCAAAATCTCATGTCATCCAGGAGTTCCTCTAAGATGTGACAAGAAAGACTATCGTGAGCTTGGGCGAGTGTGCTGGAGAGAAAAATAGAAGTTCTACCTATTCAGCGGTGTGTTGAAAAGGAACCTCTTGATTAGGCTCTCAAACCTCCAGTTGAGTTAAAAGTATGCATTCTGGAAGAGAATGAAATGTCAGGTTGTGATTTCATCATTGTTGACCACTTCTGAGCATAACTTTGTTGCACCTCCTCAAAGATAAGCGAGCATTAGGTGGAAAATTTCTAGATTAAAGGCTTTGTCCAACAATCTTTTGTCATATTTATCGAAGAAAAGTCTAAGGCTATTGCGACCTGAGAGGAGGTTGAATCCCCATACGAGGAGGTAGTTCGCATTGAAGTCACGAAATTGCTCAGCGTATCATTACCCAATTCGGTATGGTATTGACGATTGGTACCGAAAGTCGAGGGTGACAAATGAAAAGAGAATTGAGGAATTGTCTACTTGCCATCTTACTGGTTTGGAGGTATTATAGATTACCGGGCTTAATGATAACAGGGAAAAGTCTTCCCCCATTGCCATTAATTGATCTTCCTTGAAGTTTACGGTTTAGTTATTACTTTTCAGATGGTGCTGGATATTTTTAGATAGAGATTGCACAAAGAGTTAGAAAAGACCTTTTCTTGTCATTTGCTTTCTATCGTCTGGGAGGATGCCGTTTGGCCTTTGCGATACTTGACTACTTTCGAGAGATGTATGCTTAGCATGTGTTAGTGATGTGGTGGGCATGTAAATATCACATGGATGATATCCTTTGTATATGGGCGTTTTGAAGAATATAGTTAATCAGAGGTATCCTACAGGAGTTGCATGAAGAAACACCAGGTATCAGCGGGAAGAAATTGCCATTTATAGTTATGAGGTGTGTTTGGGACATTGTTTCAGCGGGAATAGAAGTTGACAAAAGCGAAAATTGAACTTATCTCCATTGCCATCTCCAATAATGTAAAAAGCAGGTTAGGCAGTTATGATTAAATAGAGGCTTCCTCGAGGAGAGAATTGTCAGAAGACTTCTCAAAGATTGTTAAACCCCTCTGCAGCTCTAGAAGATGCTCAAGTTTGTTCGAATAGAAAGAGATGCCGGAGAGCTTTGAGGAGCCGAAATCCCGTTTGACCTTCTTGGCCGATGAGTATGAGGCACTAGTGGCGTTCTGCTGCGGTGATGTGTGATGCAAGTGATCTTATCTTAGTGATAACATACAGCTAAGGTGAAACCTCAATATCTAATCTTGTGCAATAAAACCTTGAATGAAGCACAAGAACTATACTTATGAGAAGGAGTGAGGTCAATTGCATTAAATAATTTGGGGCATACTGGTTAGGTGATATGATCATTTACAGATCATCACTTTGATATATCGACCAGCAAAATGCCAAGCGAGACTTATCGGAGTGGGTTCTTCAAAATTTAACACAAATTAAAGAAAAGAAGGGGTAGAATGGTAATGGACCATCTTTCTAGGTTAACGATAGCCCATGACACTCATAGTCCACCCATCAATGATGAATTTCAAGAGTCTCTAATGCAGCTGGAAAAAGCTCACTGGTATGCTCACATTGCCAATTTCCTGTAGCAGGAAATCCCATCGATTAAGGAAAGGGCATTCAGGAGTATTTCTTTACGAAAGATCCGTTCCTATATTATTGGGAAGAGGCCAGCCTTCTTGTTTAAATCTTTGTGAAAGTGGATGTCCCGGGAAGTGTGTTGAGGGAAGAGCAGAGTCACGAGCCCTTTGTACGAGGTGCTGTGTGGTGGTCACTACTTTCGGAGACGGCAATGAAGGTCTTCTTGATCCTAGTTCTGCGGCACTTCCTTGTTTAAGAAGCACCAAATGTGCGTGTATGTGATAGATGCCAAGACTAGGAAATTGTCTCGCCGTCATATGGTGCCCCTAAACCAATTTTAGTGGTGAAGAGCTATTCGATGTTTGGGGCATCGATTTCATGGGACCGTTCCCAGTGTATGGTCGCCATACATTTGGTGGGGTATGTCATGTCAAATGGTTTGAGGCAATCCTGAAGACCAATGACCACGGGGTGGTGCTTAAATTCTTGAAAGCAAACATCTTTTCTGGGTTCGGGTGCCAAAAGCATGATGCGATGGAGGTTAGCATTTGTAACAAACCTCCCAAACATCTTGATTCAAATATGGTGTGTGAAGCACGGTGTGGCCACCCGCACCACCTCGAGCAAGTGGTCAAGTAGGAACTTTCTGCAGAGAGATTAAGACTATTCTAATGAAGGTGAGTAGCAACCATGAAAGGCGGGTCCATCAAACTGTGATTATTTGTGGGCCTGAGACGGCTTTCAAGACAATCCTCGGAATGTCCCCTTTATCGGTTGGTCTATGGCCAAAGGCATGTCACCTTCAGTGGAGATAAGGCCACAGGCATGGTGGGCAATCAAGAAGAACATTTAAATGGATCTAAGTATGGCTAGAATTAAAGATTGTGATCTAATAGAGTTGGAAGAAATACGAAATGATGCCTACTTGGTGAAGATTGCAAAAGGAAAGATAAAAAAAATGGCATGTTCAAATGATAACTAGCAAAAGTGCTAACAAGGGGACCAAGTCTCTCTGGCCATGACTCAACTCCATCTATTTCAGGCAAGCTCAGAAGTCGCGATGGGCCAGGGTCCATTCTGGATTCAGCGAGCATACCCCAATGGTTCGATGGACTACTTAATCAAAATGATAATAAATTTGATCAAAATTCGATGGGCGGTGAAGCCACATGTTGTGCGTGATCGGGGAGGAAATTCTCCTTCACGGACCTCACTGAGCCCCACCGATTTTAGTTAGGGTGGCTCACAGCAGTCCCTCAAACCCTTGATCTCATTGTAGTTTCAATTAGAATTTCTTTTTGTTTAAGACTTTTTGTTGCAATTAGAGGGTGGCATTTAATTTTAACTTTGTGTGCGTGCGGTAGCATCAACCAATGAGGATGAACCTTCTCTGCCACCACCATGTTTAAGGAAGTCTTTGTTCCCATCCTCTAACTTTTTCATTCCCATGCCGGGTCGATCAGTAATTTCTTTTGAATTTAGTTTTAATGGTTATACCATGCACGGTGAAAATCATTTTCTTGAATTTTTTTTAAATAGCTTTTTATGGCTACATTTCGTGTTTCTACTCTTGCCTTTAGTTGAGAAATTGAAGCCCCGTGTGTTACCTTAATGATAGAACAATTTCATGCATGATTTAGTTTTTGGTCAATTGAAGTTCCAGCATAGTCAACCTTGAGCATTCCCCGTTTAGCTAATTCTGCACCACAGGATTGTGCGATAGGTTCAGAAAATATATACCTCTTTTCCACTTTATAACTGACCTTAGATTTGTTGTGACCATAACATGGTTTGTGTTACCCATGTATGAAGACCTTCCTTCCAAATGAAAAAGAAAGAAAAAAAGCAAAAGAAAAAGAAAAGAAAGAAAAAGAAGAATAAGTAGTGGCGCTTGTGAAACCCCGAACACGGTCAGGGGTATATGTGAAAGCCTTTAAACCCGATGCCTAAACCTTAATTGGTTGGGAGTCATCGACTTAGTGTTAAGCTACGGGTGGATGGGTGAAGTTTTGTGAGTTGTAGGTGTAATTCTAGAAGTCATTCGATAGAGTAGCTTTGTAAGGTTGTAGTGATTGATCTTTTTGGCTTGTGCCTAAACCTTAATTGGTTGGGAGTCATCGGTGGACCCCCGTTACACGGACTTTGATGAAGTCGAGTTTTCAGCATTGCACCCTACAATGTAATCAAAGGAAGAAATAAGAGTGTAGCTGGTCCTATTTAGGTTGGTCAACGGTTTAAGGCCATGGCAGTAGCTCGGTTGGGGGGAGGGAACAGCTTTGCAATTTGTTAATATTGATTACCTTAGGAACAATTAGATTTTGGTGGAAGTTCAGGTCGACTTCCTTGGAACCGATGTTGCCCTAAAACTTGTTCTTACATGGTCTTTGTTCTTTCATGTCGGATTTCGTTCAAGGTCTAAATTGTTCATACTAAAGGTAATGCTTACACAGCACACACACTTGAACAATATACTTTTGTAAAAGCACGACATGCATACCTTTATTGTTTTTAGCATTGCCAAGGGACTAGCAACGTGTCGGTTGGGGGGTGTGATTAGTGCCCCAGTGCTATTTTGAAACCATTCAAGATAGGTTTTAACGTGCTTTTTGTGCACTAATCATATGAATTGAGCCAATTGACATGTGAGTCCCTTAGTACCACTTATCCCATTTCGAGGTTTGTTATTGGTAATTTTTGCGGGTTTTGCGAACCTCGACCAATAATTTCAAGTTTGATGTGGGTCTTTGAATCTTTGGGGATTCACGGTGTTCATCAACGAAAATGAAGAAATGTGAAGTGGAATTGATGAAAGGATGATCATTGTGAAGCGGAGAAAGAGCAGGATTTCGTATTGCGAAAATTCGGTGGGATACCCGAAAATTTGCAATCATAGAAAAATTCGCAATCCTAGCAAACCCTAGCATGCGCGAAATTTCTCTATTTAGCGGTGCGCGTTGTTCATAAGCGAAAATTTTGATTTTAAGCTATCTCTTCTGTGTTAGCTGACTAGCATTTATGCACCGCAAATTTTATTGATTCCATGCATAGCGAAATTGATGCCCTTGTGATTTGCCGTCTTTTTTGATTCTCAGCGTTACGTTTTGATTAATTACCATTTGTCCCTATTGTAATTTCATATTTTAGGCCTTTTGTCATTTACATTGGGATTGGCTATATAAGCTCCCACTACAACTTTACAACCCTAGTTTTTCATTTTATACCAAGTTTCCATGACTTCATTTAGGTTTATTTGCTCTCTTCTCTCTCTCTTTCTCTCTTTTTCTGATGCCAAACCCACACCTTGAGGATGACAACTCAAGGATGCTTAGTATAAGCATATGAAGAGGAGGGTTGCTGAAAGCAGTTTGAGGCTACTGCGAGGTTGTCCTCATGCTTTAAATGATCACCCAGTCTTTGCATTTATGGCTCAAACTTAGGCACTAGGTTTAATACTGTTTTAATGTCTTTCCTTTGGTCAATACTTGTCATCTTTAGACTCAGTTGTTCTTAATGGTAGATGCCGCGATATCCTTCTAGATGTCATTCGACCATTGAAATGAGGTTAATTGCTAGGGTTTCAAGTGGCTGGGACATTGAGGTCAACAGTATTTGATTGGACTCGGAAATAGAGTGGTTCTCTAGGGTTGGGTTTCTTGGCCCAACAAAGATCCGGTTTGGCTTTAACTTTATATGTCATTTGCCTAATGCGAAATAACGAAGACACATAATAACATTTTATCAATTAGTGACGAAACGAGTTACCATTTCTACGCTTTGATTTAAAGCTATTTAGGTTATCGGTGACAACCCAACTCCACATTTTTAACCAAATCCAAAAATCCAAACAAGTCTCACCATTTTAAAACGTTAATGCCTTGAATCATTAAATTTAGGATGAGAAACCATCCCGTGTTCGATAAGCCGCCTCTGCGTTAGCTTGACTCTGGCGATGGTGACTCTAAAGCAAATTTTGAACGATTCAGGATCACTAAAGTGGCACGATCACCTCTTCTTTCAGAATATCAGCGAAACTTTATAATTAGAGCGTTTGGAGCGATGCGTAAACCAAAGAACTTATGTTTGCTCTCTGTCTTGAACATGTCTAGGATTTGAGAACAGCTCATCTTTGCTACCTTTACAGAAATGGAATAGAGGAATATATGCTTGCACCTCTTCTTTCTTCTTGTGAATTTCCTCTGGTTGTTCTTGTTGCCTTTTCTTTTTGTGGTCACTCTAGCCCTTGACTTGATTTCTTAACCTATTTCTTCTTGCTTTTTCTTTCTGGAAATCTTCCTCTTTCATCTTTTACTTTTTATGTTTTCAAACTCTCTACCACTCCTTAGAGTCACTGCCATACAATCCTTAGGATTCTTCTTGGCCTCTTGAGAAGACATCCTTTGACTAGTGCTTGCATTACTAAGGCTA